>CAMOHE010043065.1:1166-38120 GCA_946598075.1 Artocarpus hirsutus
AAATTGTTGCAGTGTCCCATAAAACAACGAAAACCTAAAAATAAAAACGGAAATGTACAAACCCTCACCATTTAGGAAATAATTGAAAAAAGGTAGCGCCAACAATATATTTGAGTTCTCAAATTTACCCGGCGGTCGTCTTCTCCTGCAGCCGCAATGGCGAGGTCGTCGTCGTTGGTGCGTCTCTCGTTTTCTCCAGCGACGGGGATGAAGACGAGCGACGGTCTAGCACGAATCTCGGCAACGATGACTCACAACGAAGCGCACGGATGGAGCTCGCCCTTGCTGCAGCGGCAACGGCTTCGGTTTGCGACGGTGAACAGGAAGACAGAGAGATCGAGTCGCCCTGGTCAGCCGGCGCTGGCTACGGCTACGGCTCCGGCTCCGAGGGGCAAACAACTGTCGGCTAAGAGAGGGGAGCGAGAGCGTGCAAGGGCGAAATAGGCAGGAAGAGAACGTGGGAAAGGGGGTGTTTTTTTTTTGGGGGGGGGGGGGGTTTGGGAGATTACAGCAAATATTCGATCGTTAAATGGGTAGTTTTGGTATTTTATTAGGCAGAAATTTATTTTAAAAAAAGATTCTAAAAAAAATGTACTTTTGGAAAGCATTTATCACTAATATGAATTAAATTTGTCATTTAAAGAAATTAAATCTGCTGTTTAATTTAATTGCCACCCTAAACCTCACATTTCTTCCTTATCCTAAAGAAAAAAAAAAGACATTAGGGACGTGTTTACTTATAAAGAATTGTAATTTAGGAAAAGAAATTAGATAAGCGATTACCTAAATCAGACGTTGAATAAAACCGAAGAAACTCACAAACGACATCGATTATAAGAACCAGCATAACATAAAGTATAAACATAAATTAAAGACAATTAAAGCTTTATAAAGCAACATTGAATGTACAAACGATATAACCTAAAAAAAAGACATTGACTCAAGAAGTGGCATAATTTACATTCGAGTTAAACTCATTTTTAGATGTTACATTGGGCTAAATATTATTTATATCATTGTAGAACAAATCATCTATTAAATTATTTAAAATAAGTTTTTTCGTTCATTTCACTATTAAAATTTCAATAGAAAAATATACACCTTCCTTCTTTATGGGGCGGAGGTAGTAAATACCCAAAAAGGACATATACTCTTTCGAGTTTTAATTTCCGTTTTTAATGTGTATAGCTATTTTAATGCATTTTATATCTTCTCATAAACAAAAAACTATAAATTTATGCACTCACTAAATTCAATTTAAAAGTTATTTAAATCAAAACTCAATCGCAGTATTTATTATATCTATCAAATTATCAAATTGCAGGCCCAATCTAACAAATCAAATCTTTTATTAGGGAGAAAATATTATACAACAATCAAAGAAAGAAATATTGTAAGAGTCTATTCGTTGAAATTAAAGAGAAAACACAATACGTATGAAGTAAACCCTATTATATATCATATGACTAGGGATTGGAAAAGAAGAAAACACAAATTTCATATTTGGAACCAAAATTGAGGTATGTTGATTTATATTTTTCTTTATCCATTCAAAACTTTATTTTACATCATGTCCCACTCAAACTGCTTCTTCACAGTTGCGCCCTAGAGCATCAATGACTAGAAAGCAACATTAATTATTGAAAAAAAAAAAAAAACTCTCTGAAAACGTCGAAAAAAATAAGATGTTTAATATGGTAGTTAAAATTATAAACACTATAATATGTAAGAGTTTTATACTATAGTAATTTTTTTACTTTTATTGTAACAGATAATAACTTTATAATATTTTTAATTAAAAAATTAATTAAAACCAACTAATGACAACAAGAATGGCTAACAGAAATGTCAATAATCGCCATCGTAACAGGCAAACAACCAAGAAATATCAACAACTCGAAAACATTATGGAAAGAAAAAGCCATATGGACGACAATACCCTTTAAAACGACATCAGCAAAAAGGACATTAAGCTCAACAAATGGCCACGTGCACAAATCCGCCAGGAATTAAAAATAGAATTAAAAAAAAAACAATGAGATTTAAACAAGAAATTAAAAATGATCAGCCATAAACGACTTGCTGTGAAGATTGATTTTGTTCGACTTTCTGGGGTCGAAATCCCAAAAGATCAGCTTTGGGGATTCCAAACCGACCAGACACCCGGATCAGGGGAAAGCATGTATAATTTCAAAGGAACATCATTGTTTTTTAATTAATCCAAATTGTAGTTATCCCCAAACTTTTACACACACTTCAAAATTCACCCCGGCTTTTGAAAAACTTTGTGTTGTTCCCTCGCTTTACCCTTGTTTCTAGTTTCTATTTTTGTTTCTTCACATTTGTGATGGAAAATTTGCAATTCTGAAACGTCAATTTTAAACCACTTTACACTTCAAAAAGAGTAAAATTAATTTCAAAAGTAAGGCCATCTGTTAATGTTTTTATAATAGGTGACAATGATTTTGTTTTAAAAAACGAGAATTTTTAAAAAATTATACTAAAAGTGTTTTAAAACTTTTATCTATAAAAGCGTACTTAAACATTTTCAAAAACTTTCAAAATAATATCAAACTAGGTTCTTTTTTTTGAAGGGAGATGTTTCTCTTTTTTCATGCTAGTTAAAAAAATTTTTCTATTACAATTATTTTTAACAAATTCTTTGTCTCGTATCTATTTGCATTTTCTTCTTCTCTCTCTTGTAGGTAAGAAATTTGGAATTTGCAAAAGAGGGTAGTTTTTTTATAGCCATTAAACAAATCATCATGCTTCTAAATATATATTTGTTTCTTCAAAAGCCGGCTGCGAAATATTAAATAACATCCTGTCTATGTCAACATCACTTGGTCATTTTACTTATTCAATGTCTTATTGTCTTGTTTGTAATCTTCACTCAATCATATATTCTTTTAATTCTATCCATTGGGTTACACTTAATCTCCATAATTAATAACACTATTAGGTTCTACTAAAATTAAAAAAAAAAAGAAGAAAAAAAAGAGGATAACATTGTTAGGCTGGACAACACTTTGCAATAATCCTTGTTTATGTATACAGCTTCTAGGACAGAACTTTTGGCGTAATTTTATCTAATTGTTGCAAGTCTCTCTCTTCTTTTCTTTCTTTTTTTTTTTCCTTTACTTTTTGTGAAACAGAAACTAAGCAACTTCATCAATGGCGGATTTAGTTAAACCAAGGTTGTACAGCTGCTACAAGTGTCATAACCTTGTATCTCGCCATGACGACATAATTTCCAAAGATTTTCAGGTGAACCCATGATTGATTTCTTCGATTAAAATAAGTTTTTTTTTTTTTTTTTTAATTCTTACAAACAGATATGTATAATTCTTGTCTCTGACTCTATTTTCTGCATGGGTTTTTCCCTTTCCTTTTGTTTCCTAAAACATAATTTATCGTTGTGTTTTTGAAAACATGAATGGTTTTTGTGTAAAGGCAATGAATGGAAGAGCTTTTTTGTTCTCTCACGCCATGAACATAGTTCTAGGACCCCAACAAGACAGGAGGCTTATAACTGGTCTTCACACAGTTTCTGATGCACGCTGCCAGGATTGTGGAGAGGTGCTGGGTTGGAAATATGAAAAAGCTTACGAGGAATCTCAAAAGTACAAAGAAGGAAAGTTCATACTTGAAAAATTCAAGATTGTTAAGGAAAATTGGTAGTAATCTCATAATAAATAATTAGGTGTTTGAGATGGTGGTTTGAACTTTAAAGTTTTAACCGCAAACAATGTAAAACTTATACATTCTACAATGTAAAGTAGACGTGTATTATTATGTCCAGTTCAAACTATTACAGTTTAAACTCTTCTCTCAAACACCTTAAATAATTAGACTGATTAGGAAACATGGTTGCAGTCTCAAAACAAAATAATAATTGTTGGACTGCTTAATTTGATTGTTGATACAATTTTTTACTCATTGTTGAAGTATTTCTCCTATTGAATTGTAAAATTATTTTTACCTTTACATTTTGAAGTGGGAATCAAAAATAAAAATTTCACTGTTGGCATTTTCTCTGTCAGATTTGAAGATGAACCTTATTCCATATTTGATGGCCAGAAAACTGGACTTTTTTTCCCTCCTCTAGAATCTTTTTTTTGTATTTCATGGCTTTGTTAAGGCATGTGATTGAATTCTGAAAAATTGACAGGACACTGAGAATAGGGCGTAAGTACTGCCTACTAAAAGATGTGTGAGTTCAGATTTTACCCTGTGAGGTGTGATCCGGAAGAAACAATACAGGTGTCTCCCGTAAATTGATTTAAATTGTATAATTTAAATTATATGGTTTTAATTGCTATTAAATTAACATTTAAATGTATATTTAAAGTGTTAATTGAAGAGAAATAAAATTAAAATTTGTGTTTGGATAGATAATTAAAAAAAAATTTAATTTATTAATAAATTTAATAAAATTTTAATGTCCACGATATTAAAAAAATATATAATATAAATCTTGATTTATTCGTTTCTTCATTAATAATGCAATGAAAAAATATTCGTCTCAATTAGATATTACATGAAAAAATTATGATTTTTTCACAAATATAGGAGAGAGAATATAAGGTTTTACTTTAATAAACTGATTCGAGTCTAGAGAGTTTAAAGGTAAAGTAGAATTCTAAAAATTTGAATTCAAAAAATTCATTTGATTGAAATTTTGGAGAAACAAATGTATATTCAAAGAATTTTTTGACTCAAAGTTTAAACAGTAAGCTCAATGTGCCAAACAAACTGGCCTTACATATACAAATTCTTCTTCTTTCATCAAGTCTAATCTCGATCTGGTTGTGATTTCGTTTTTTTATTAGATTCATAGCTTTTAAAAAAAAATCTTTTTCATTCTCATAGAATATAACTCCGTTACTCACAAAATTATAAGCTTCAATTTAGTGTGTAATATACTTTTTAAACTATACCTTTCTTTTTGTTAGAGGACAAAAAATGACAACAATAGATTCATTATCATATCAGACATAAGAAGCTACGCTGGAGGTGCAAGGTGTCTTAAACAATCCAATCCAAAGATATATTTTTGATGGAGCTTGATTTTATCGCCTCTGTACGAGTCATGTGCACACCGATTGAGAAAAATATACGATAAATTCATCCATTTTCTTTAGTGGAAGCAGTAATTTAACTGTTTATTTATCGTAATAAATAATTTTATGTGGCCCGCTATATTTCCACCAGATATGTACTGCAATCTGTTGAATGAATTATGTAAGAATTTATTATCATCTTTATTAAAATAATTAAAAGAGAATACTCTGCGAATTTGCTGGCATACAGAATTTTATGTTTGTGAGATTGTTTTTGCCTTCACTTGGAAAATTGGATATTCGGTTTTAGGTTCAATAAAGTATAAAATGGATGTTTGTTACATCGGTTAGAACGGAAATTGTTAGTTTGTAAACTGTAACATGCAAGAGTTTTTTTTATTGTAACTGTTGAGAGTTTTACATTATTTGTTGAATGAAAATGGTTTCAATCAAGATTCCAAACAACCCAAAAATTTCTTTGGAGTCTTGATTAAAATGATCATAACATGATCTGAGCAAGAACTGTGGCGTTTGAAAGAGATTGCAGAAACTTTTCCAGATGTGGAAGCCATGTCTCCTACCAAGAGTGCACCAATAGAGAAACATCTCTGTCTATTTTGCAAATCTTGATTCTTTTGTTTCATATTCCAAATCAATGCTTGTGATATTGTTCTTCCAAAAATTCCACTCTTTCTGTTAATTTGATGAATTATTTTAACCTGCAATTCTTGTTTTAGTCAGAAATACAAGAGCCCTTAGTTTGATATTCCATGCCATGAGAAATATTTTATTACTCCCCTTATTGTCAGCTCTCAGTACAAGAAATGGGATCTTTTTTTTTTTTTTCCTGGGAAAGTGTTCAAGATGCACTTTTTTGTTTTGTCCGCGGGTTTGTATGTTTTATCATGTTGTGTTTGGTTTTAGTGCTATTAGTCTCTCGATTTGATTTCATCGAAGTTGTTCACTATCGGTAAAGGTTTGTTTAAATGGTCATCTATGTGCTCGATTTTATTTCTCTCGTTAAAACTTGATATACATTTTACCTCGTTGAGCGTTTTAATAGGACTTGTTAGTAACTCTGGTCTGAAATCAAAGTGGAATGGCTATATGCATCATGGTTTTCTGAGTCTGAATTAGTATTCACATTTTTTTTTAGCTTGGGTTGCAATTATCATTAAGAAAGAAAGTAAACTGGTATTCAGCCAAAAAAAATGGTGGCTTGCAATAGGGAAATGCCCAGTGGACCCCCAAAAACTAGATATGCTATCACATATCCATCATTCCACGTAACCTTTTGCAATGAATTATTTGATGTCATTTTCTTAGAAAAAAATGTTCTTCATGCATGGAATAAAACTGATTGACGCAAAGCTATTGGCTATTATTTCTCTGAATCTCTCTCTCAACAAAAATTATGCTTGTGGCCCCCAGGAGGAGTTGTTGAGAAAAATGAAATAACAGTGTATTGTATATTTTGTATATTATATGCCATTATCAGTAAACTCCAAAATATATGGACGTGTCAACATTTTCTTGACATGATTTTTTTGCCGACTTTCACGTAGTGCAGGCCATCGTTTACATCAAGTCTTTAATATTAAACAGACCTCAAATATGCAATAGTATATTCTTATTTAGAATGATGTTTTAATAAACAATTAACAAATCAAAAAAGAAGTTCAATTTAACAAAAAGGTTTATTATAGTAGCACTAAATACCTATATATAGGTTAGAATAAGCGTGCACAACCTTTGTGGACTAGAAGGGCTTCATGTGAAAACAAGGCAAGTTTTTAATATAAAAGGCTTCTATTAAGCAATGAAAAAAAAATTAGAAGCCATGCTTTAGGTTGGAAAAGAAAAACATTATAGTTGCAGGTATAGTCTAACGGTAATAGCATACCCGACTATATATAAGGTGTAAAGTTCGAATATCCCTTCAATAAAATTAAAAAAAAAAACCTTGTGCTACGGAAATATGTTAATGCCCTTTACTTTTTCTTTTTTTTTACCTACTCTTTTTGGTTTAAAACTCATGCCGACCCTTGTTCTTTTGTTTGCATATATCCAATAATTGTGAAGAATCAGACGGGTGATACGATGAACGCAGCAAACAAGTTGCAAACAGTTGATAAATGTTAAAAATGCTTTATTTATGGAATTTGAAAAATGCAAAGGAAGCTTCACAGAAGCCAACCTCCGCAAAATAAGTTATTCCCGTCCAATGAAGATTACGTTTTACAACAAATATCGTCCTATCTTTTCCAAAAGAACCTTCCGAGAAACTGTTATATATTTTTATTGGAAATAGAAGTCCCCCCAGTGAAAAATCAACATCAGGCCTAGACCCTTTCTCATGTGTTGTGCCCCATAAGGAATCAAATCACAACCGTCCAATTGGTGGGTCATCTGATCATCTCTAATCCTATGGCATGCGTATTGAAGTTGCAAAAAAGTGATATGATTAAATGTGTAGGGACTCTTTTTGTGAGATTGTCATATTCCAACGGAAGGCTTGGATTAAAAACACATGGCTGGCCAACTTGATGCCAATAAAAATGTCACACCAACATCACCAATCATAACATTATAGTCCCTCCAAAAAGCATATAAACTTTACAAAATCCTTTATATATTCCACCAGACATTTTGCGGCTCGTTCCATTCCTCCCTCCTTTGGCCCCTTTTTGAGCCATCATTTTCCAAACACAAAAAATGGAACATGATCAAACAGGGAAGAAGACCACAACAACGACAACGACGATGACGACGACCGAGTACGAGGACTTGTTGCCGGTCATGGCGGAGAAGCTCGATGTGGAGAGCTTTGTGTCTGAATTGTGCAAAGGGTTTCAGCTCTTGGCAGACCCCGAAAAGGGCTTGATTACATCCGGGAGTCTGAGAAAGAATTCGGCGCTTCTCGGTATGGAAGGAATGAGCAGGGAGGACGCAGAGGCGATGGTTAGAGAAGGAGATCTTGATGGAGATGGAGCACTCAATGAGACTGAATTCTGCATCTTGATGGTGAGACTTAGCCCCGGAATGATGGAAGATGCTGAGGCATGGCTTGAGAAGGCACTTGATCAAGAGCTAAGGAAACCTTGAAATATATTTCCTTCAAAAACTTGATATTGGTCTTGTTATAGTCGTTGGAGTCAATAACTTTTGATGATTCTGTTTCAACTTGGTGATGTAATCGAATAGTAGAAAATGGAAATTTTAAGGCATGCTATTGTCTATTGCAGGAAAAAAAAAATGATCATGTCACCATGACATGCCTGGTAGTTTATATTGTTCTCCGTATAGAGACAGCGAAGGGGAAAAAATGCCAAAATGAAACTGTCTTGTTGAGAAGAGTACAATGGACTATGAAGATTGTAACCGAGTAAATTACAAAACTGATATCCCAAATGAATATATCCAAAGTAGATTTCACTAGATGCTCAGAAACACTATCAAGAAACTACATTCCAAATATTTCTTTTCTTAAACAAGGTAGGAGCCATGGCAGTGGCAAAACTGTTCTAGAAAAATTTAGCGATTGGATCACTGGTTTAAACTGCCAATTCGAACTGAAGAACACAGTAACAAAACTGGTTCACACTGAAATTTTTTCAGTTCAGTTCAAACCAGTGAACCAAACATATTATTAGCCTTAAAAAGTTAGCCTGTGGTCTACTTTCAACGAGTTGAAAGATCTACCGTGATACTAGTATGAGAGTTGATTCTTGTTTTTCTTTTAAACCTTTTTTGTTTTGGTCCATCCGCAAAATGGATCTGATTGACACATGATCAGTGGGGCAAGGAGAAAGAGGGGGACCGGAGGAGAGATGCTTGGTCAATATGATACGGCATTGGCAAATGAAAAATAAATGGATGGACGTGGACAACGAAGCTTGAATGTGAATTTCTACGAAGCTTCCTCAAAGGTCACGTCTTGGCAAAGCACGAAGTCTTAGATAAAGTCCCCATCAACGTCCATTTATGGTGCTCAATGACAAAACACTTTGCGCCAAAACTAATAGGGGGATTGTTCTACAAAGAATTCTAGACTATGGGAAGAACAATGCAGTAAGAATATGCTTGTGAAACAATTTTCAAAATTTATGTTATGAATTTCGCGAGAAAAATGATTTGTTAATGAGCTTGGAACGATGAAATTGTAAAATAAAACAAGATTTTTGCAATTTGTAAGACCCCAACATCGCAAAGGGACCCAAATTTAAAAGCAAGAGCGCAACAAGGCATTCATTAGTTTCCATTGCAAAAAATTCAAAATCCACCTGGACGCTAAAAATTTGAGTGAATTAGAATACATAAAATAAACGAATGCTTTATTTTTAAAGTAATTTCTTCAATGATTACCAAAAACATAACGATAAATATTTGACTTTAAACCGTCTGATTTGAAGAAGAAATAATTTTGAATAAATCCAATAGTTTGAAAGCATGTACTACAGGAGAGGATTCTTACCGGCAAAAAAAATCCTTATTTTAAAATTGTAATTCAGTTTAATGTCTTTCTTTCGATGGATTTGGACCCTCAAATCATAGTTATCAGGATCTGTTTAGTTTCAAAAAACACTCGTTAGACTAATTGCAAAGGGTAATTTAAAATCTAAGCCAAATGAAATAAAGCAATACTGAAAAGATAAAAGATACCACACACGTAAATTTATAATAGTTCATTCTATAAAGAGAGCTACATCCACTGTTCTTCGTTATGTATGAATTGAAGAGGTACATATTACAAAGAAGAGAATAAGGAGAAATTTGACAAAATTTATGTATGTTGTCTTCCGCATCTTTGCAAATGAAGATCACATTTCTTTATATAGAAGATAAGGAGAAGTCGTGACTTCTAACTAACAGAGTGGGGATGATAATGCTTGAGGTAACTATAATAGTGGAACACGTATCGATCTATGATTGACTGTAAGAATCATGCTCTCCCCACGTCTCAGTTTATGGCTGGACATGCTCATAACTATCAAATCATGTGAATCGATCTTATCAAATGAACACTTGAAAAACAAACCTACAAAGACATTATATTATCCAAATAAACCATATAACCAATTTATATCCAACCGAACCAATCGATCCTATCAAAGCCTTAATTTGTTTATACGCTAGACAAACAGTACTTTCCACGTTGGACAACTTTGAATTGATCGATCCTATCGTGTTCGATTCGCTCTAATCACAACCCTGAATCTGTTGGGTTTAGTGCCCTAAAAGCTGTGACATTATACATATTGTTAATAAATAAATAAAGTGACATTTATAATTATTTTGGTTACTTATATGTATTATGAATACATTTATAAACATCAAGAAAATTTCATGATTATTTATGTGACTATAAATTTAGCATATAAGTGTTATATGTTGGAACTCTATTTTTGGCCCACGTGTTATGTTTCTGTGAAACAAAAGAAAAAAAAAAACACCTTCAATTGCAAATAACTGCCTTTCGTACCCAACCATGTGATGGCCACGGGTTGCTATTTAAAAAATATTCATTGGGTCCCTAAGCACGCAATTTTTACAGATTACACCATCAAAAGAAAATTGAGAGTGCTCAGAAAATTTTCAAAATCAACAGCATGAAATTCGTCCAAAAACAGAGCAAGAAAAGGCAATGGCAGGAGGTAATATTTTTCACGGTCCAACCTTGCTTCCGCTTTGTATATTTTATTGTTATTATGTCATGAACAACTATCATTTGGCATCAGAACGTATTAAACACCTCTGCCTTGCATATAGCATGTGTTTGAATTACTGTGTTTTTGGGCATGTTCACGTAAATGTTATTCAATGATTTCAGGTTTGATAATTTGAAGATTTTAATCAAAACTAAAGTTAGAAATCATTGAGTAATTGGATTTCTAACAATTTTATGATTTAAAACGTTGAATTTGAAGCCCTGAACGTGAAAATTTGAACGGGTCATAAACCGGGTCATAAAACGAGCAAAACGGGTCAACAGACCCATTTTTCGGGTGAAGAATACGACCAGGAAACGACATGTTGTTTAGCATTTTGGCCTGCAAAACGACATGTCGTTTAGTGTATAAAGGGGGCGTTTTCATCACACTGAAATGACATGTCGTTTCAAGCCATGAGGCTCAAAACGACATGTCGTTTAGACCAATCTGGGCTGCCCGTTTCACAGCCAAACAACAAGTCGTTTTGGGGTAAGCCCAAAACAACAAGTCATTTCAGTGTGATGAAAACGCGCCCTTTATACACTAAACGACATGTCGTTTAGTGTATAAAGGGGGCGTTTTCATCACACTGAAATGACATGTCGTTTCAAGCCATGAGGCTCAAAACGACATGTCGTTTAGACCAGTCTGGGCTGCCCGTTTCACAGCCAAACAACAAGTCGTTTTGGGATAAGCCCAAAACGACAAGTCGTTTCAGGAGGTTGAAAAATTGCCAAAAAAAAAAAACCAAAAAAAAATATTTTTAATTTAATTTTTTGTTTTGGATATGCACATAATTTTTTTAATAATTTCATGGGAAATTTATTTTATATATTATGTGCCAAGTGTTTTTTTTTTTTGTGCATAATTTTATTATTGCTATTATGTACATAATTTTGAAAATATATTTTAATGCATAAATTACGAAATTAATTATGCATATCATTTCAAAATTGTTCTATTTTAATGAATGTTTTATTAGAAAACATGTTGTGGATAATTAATGTGCTAATTTATTGTTATATGTATAATTTTATTTTCATTATGCATATTATTAAGTTAATTATTTAGCACAAATTTAGATTTTGTTCATAATTGTTTTGTATTGCCTATAGAATATGCAATATTACATGGATAATTTTTATGAACAAAATTAAATGTCTCAATGATCCATATGATTTTGAATAATTAGAGCTTAGTCACAGCACCTCTAATTATGCAAAATTATATATTAATTGGTTTAGGATCACATTTGGTTAAAGGATATTTATTGCAATTAGTTGTACTTAATATAATAAAATTTACCCACATGAATTTTATTATATTAATATGACTAATTGGGATAAAATATCAAATTATATTTTCTAATTTACCCACAGGTATTAGAAAAGGAAACATATTTTGATATTTTTATCATACAATAAAATGAGTCTAATTAAATTAAAACTTTAGCCCACATGCAAGTTTTATGTCATAGATTCATGATTTTTATGCATGATTTATATTGGTAAAGCATGATTTATGTCTATTAGTCTCAATATTATGGATCATAAGCATGTTTATTTTAATTATGCAGTCATACAACCTGTGAATTTCTCTGATGTTCGATGTGATATCCCTGAGCTAAAAGGGGATAATTATAAGGTCTGGAAGAAGAGAATTCTCCTTCACTTGGGGTGGATGGACATTGAATATGCTATAAGGAAAGACGAGCTCGTAATTACTAAAACTAACACTCAAGATGAGATTGCACTTTATGAGCGTTGGGAGCGATCAATCGCCTTAGTGTCATGTTTATAAAGACCAAAATCTCTGCTAGGATACGTGGTTCTGTCGAACAGTATGACAAGGTCCGAGCATTATTGAAGGCCATTGATGAGCAGTTGGAAACTTCAGATAAGGCACTTGCCAACACCCTAATTATGAGGTTTTTGTCCTTAAGGCTCACCAGTGTGAGAGGTGTGCATGAGCACATCATAGAGATGAGGGACATAGCGGCTCAACTTAAGAACCTTGAGGTGAATATGTCTGAGTCTTTCTTGGTGCACTACATTCTGAACACCATTCCAAAGGCGTATGGGCCCTTTAAGATTTCTTCCAATACACATAAAGATAAATGGTCAATTAATGAGCTTCTGATCATGTGTACTCAAGAAGAAGGGCGGCTTGTAATGGAAATGGGTGAAACTACACTGATGATGACGAAGGGAAAGAATCAGATTCAAGACCAATATCAACCCAAGGACAAAGGGAAGGGTAAAATACCTCCCAAAGCTGTCATTAAGAAGGAATCCAAGTGTTTGTTCTGTAAAAGGAAGGGACACATGAAGAAGGATTGCGTAAAATTTCAGAGTTGGCTTGAGAAGAAAGGTAATCCAGTTTCATTTGTTTGTTATGAATCTAATATGGTTGATGTTATTTATAATACATGGTGGATTGATTCTGGATCTACAATCTATGTTTCGAATACCTTGCAGGGTGCGCGAAACCTAAGGAAGCTAGTGGGAAGTGAGCTAAGCATCTCTTCAGGAAACAAGATGCGCTCACATGTGGAAGCCATCGGAATATGCACCTTAGTTTTAAGTTGTGGTTTTATTTTGGAATTGGATAAGACATTTTATGTTCCAAACTTTTCTAGAAACTTAATTTCTGTTTCCATACTTGTACCTTTGGGATACTCCTTTACTTTTTCAGACAAATGTTTCAGTTTATTTTATAAATCTGATCTTGTTGGGAATGGTATTTTGTCTAATGGTCTTTTCTCAATTAATTTGCAAAATGAACCACATCATAATGCTATGCATGTTCAATCTGGCATTAAGCATTGTGTTATAAATGAGAATTCCTCTATGTTGTGGCATTGGAGATTAGGACATTTCTCTATTGAGAGGATCAAGAGGTTAGTGAATGACGGAGTACTCAGTACTTTAGATTTTACTGACTTCGAGACTTGTGTTGGTTGCATTAAGGGAAAGCTAACCAACAAGTCTAAGAAAGGTGCCAAGAGAAGTTCAAAAATATTAGAGATCATACATTCAGATATTTGTAGTCTAGACATGGACTTATATGGTCCAAAATACTTCATCTCTTTCATAGATGACTACTCACGGTACATGTATCTCTACTTGCTTCATACAAAGGATGAAACATTGGACGCCTTTAAAGTTTTCAAGGCTGAAGTAGAGAGACAATGCAGAAAGCAAATTAAGATCGTAAGGACAGATAGAGGTGGGGAATATTATGGTAGATACATTGAGGATAGACAAGCTCAATGTCCATTTGCGAGGTTTCTTCAAGAGCATGGGATAGTTGCCCAATACACCATGTCTGGTTCCCCAAATCAGAATGGTATGGCAGAGAGAAGAAACAAAACATTAATGGACATGGTGCGAAGTATGCAGAGTAACTCCAACCTTCCTAAATCCTTATGGACTGAAGCTCTTAAGACGACAACGTATATATTAAACTGAGTTTCGACTAAGGTTGTCCCAAAGACGCCATTTGAGTTATGGAAAGGTTGGAAACCGAGTTTGAGACATATACAAGTTTAGGGATGTCTGTCTGAAGTAAGAGTGTACAACCCACAAGAGAAGAAGCTAGATCCGAGGACCATTAGTGGGTATTTCATTGGATATGCCAAAAGGCCCAAAGGATATAGATTCTACTGTCCAACTCACAGCACTAGATTTGTGGAATCAAGGAACGCCAAGTTTCTTGAGAATGACTTGATTAGTGGGAGCAATCAATTTCGAAAAATAATTTCTGAAAGAGATTGCATTGAAGCTCAACCATCTATATCAGGTGATAGGTTGATTATTGTTCATAACGCTCCTATAGTACAACCGAGTGTTATACAACCGATCATTGAAGTTCCACAAACTGCTGATAATAATCTAGGAGGTCAAGTTGCTCAAGAACCGCCAGAAACAGTTGAGCAACAGATTCCTTAGGAAAATGTTGCGTCAACATTAAGAAGATCTACTAGAGAAAGAAAATCAGCAATTTCTAGTGATTATGTTGTGTATCTACAAGAATCGAACTACAACATTGGAGCCGAAAATGATCCCGAAACGTTTTCACAAGCCATAAGTTGCCAAGAATCGAAACTTTGGTACGATGCTATGAGGGATGAGATGCCATAAGTTGCCAAGAATCGAAACTTTGGTACGATGCTATGAGGGATGAGATGGATTCTATGGCATCCAATGGAGTCTGGGATCTTGTCGAGTTTACTAATGGTGCAAAAGCCATATGGTGTAAATAGGTCTATAAAACGAAGAAAGACTCATTGGGAAACATCGAAAGATATAAGGCAAGACTCGTCGCCAAAGGGTTCACTCAAAAGGAAGGAATCGACTACAAGGAGAGCTTTTCTCCTGTATCTAAGAAAGATTCCCTCCGCATCATCTTGGCATTCGTTGCTCATTTTGACTTAGAGTTACAACAAATGGATGTGAAAACAGCATTTCTCAATGGTGAACTAGAGGAAGAGGTTTATATGAAACAACCAGAAGGATTCTCCTCTAGCAATGGTGAGCATTTGGTGTGTAAGCTTAAGAAATCCATATATAGGTTGAAACAAGCCTCCCGTCAGTGGTATTTAAAATTCCATGATGTGATCTCTTCATTCGGATTCGTAGAGAACATCATGGATCAACATATATACCAGAAAGTCAGTGTGAGTAAGATTTGTTTCCTTGTCCTTTATGTGGATGACATTTTGCTTGCGACCAATGACAAGGGTATGCTACATGAGGTGAAACAATTCCTCTCTAAAAACTTTGACATGAAGGATATGGGTGATGCATCCTTCGTTATAGGCATTAAGATACATAGAGACAGATATAAAGGCACTTTGGGTCTGTCTCAAGAGACCTATATCAACAAGGTTTTGGAGAGATTTTAGATGAAAAATTGTTCACCGAGTATAGCTTCCATTGTGAAGGGTGACAGGTTCAATTTAAATCAGTGCCCTAAAAATGACCTTGAAAGAGAACAGATGCACAATATTCCATATGCTTCAGTTGTTGGAAGCCTTATGTATGCTCAGGTTTGCACAAGACCTGACATTACATTCGCTGTAGGAATGTTGGGCAGATATCAGAGTAATCCAAGATTAGACTACTAGAAGGCTGCAAAGAAAGTGATGAGGTACCTGCAAGGAACCAAAAACTACATGCTTATGTATAGACAGACTGACAACTTGGAGGCCATTGGCTACTCTGACTCTGACTTTGCTGGCTGCATTGATTCACGAAAATCAACTTCTGGATACATTTTCATGCTAGCTGGTGGAGCCATTTCATGGAGGAGTGCCAAGCAAACTCTAATGGCTACTTCCACTATAGAGGCAGAGTTCGTATCTTGTTTTGAGGCTACCTCGCATGGTATATGGATCAGGAGTTTCATTTCTAGGCTTAGGATTGTGGATTCTATCTCTAGGCCATTGAGAATTTTTTGTGACAATTCAGTTATTGTTTTTATGGCTAGAAACAACAAGAGCAGTAGTCGAAGCAAACACATCGACATTAAGTATCTAGCCATAAGAGAGCGTGTTAAGAATAAAGTAGTGGTCATTGAACACATAAGCACTGAATTGATAATTGCTGATCCCTTGACTAAAGGCATGCCACCATTAAAATTTAAGGATCATGTGGACAAAATGGGACTTGGTTCCCTTATGTGATTTCATTGTACTTTGTAATGAAACTCTATATTTATGATATTTTCTCATTTATCTTCAGTTATGTGCATAAATTTATTTCAGAGAAATATCACTGAAGTCTGGACCTAGAATAAACATAGGGTTTATTCATTAAGTTATATGGCAGTTCTTGAGAGACAAAATATATTATAATATATGGAAGATAGTACTCGTTATTTAGAGGACTTGTCGCCATGATTCAAATATTTTGTTTCTTGTTGTAGCAGTTGATGTAATATATGGGCCAAGTGAGAGAATGTTGGAACTCTATTTTTGGCCCACGTGTTATGTTTCTGTGAAACAAAAAAAAATAAAAAACACCTTCAACTGCAAATAACTGCCTTTCGTACCTAACCATGTGATGGCCATGGGTTGCTATTTAAAAAACATCCATTGGGTCCCTGAGCACCCAATTTTTACAGATTACACCATCAAAAGAAAATTGAGAGTGCTCAGAAAATTTTCAAAATCAACTGCGTGAAATTCATCCAAAAACAGAGCAAGAAAAGGCAATGCCCGGAGGTAATATTTTTCACGGTTCAACCTTGCTTTCGCTTCTTATATTTTATTATTATTATGCTTAGGGATAAAATTTATAGATAATAATCTAAGTAGTCTGTAATAATTAATTAAAGTTTGCTATCTATAATTAAATATTACAAGTATGGTCTAATCTCATTTAAAATGAAATAGTCATTATCTTGACTATTAATGTAGAGACATTAGATTGGAGGTACGTTATATAATGAGATTATATAGGATTGGACCAGATAAATTATGAATCTCTAATAATCATCCGTTATAAATAGAGTATTCAAATTTATCACTATGATGATCATATATTTAACAGTCTTAATCCTGAGTACTTATTAGACTCCTATTTATGACATTATGTTTGTTGACTTGCAAAGTAAGATTTGTCTAAACACATATCATAACTCAGCATCTTGAAAACATAATGTAATAAATTACTGGGAACAATATTATAAAGATATGAAATCCGTTCCTTCCCTATGGAAGTTAGAAAAATAGTTCTCTTGAGTGATAATTCGAGATTTGAACAGTAAAGTGCTCGTTCATAATAAGATTATGAATTAATTGTTCATTAGAGGATTATTGGAACTCAAGGATAAAGATATAATAAGAGAGGTAAACGAAAATTGAACTTCGCTCTTATGAACTATTTATGGAGGATTGACTTATATGTAATGGTTATATCAATAGACTACTCGCTTATTTTTTTTTTGAGTAATTTCACTATAATTTCAAGAGTTCAGTTTCAAGTTTTTAGTAGAATAACACTGAAACTAATAAATTTGGCATATTAATCAAAGAGTTTAATTAATTGCCAAATTTATTGGAGCTTGGGTTATTGGTTCATAGGTCCCCAATACCACCTTTGTAACACTATATTAAATTTATGCATAAAATGAATTATACAATTTAGTTTGAAATTATTGAATTCTGAATTAATTATTTCACATTTGAATTATTATTAATGTGACGCAGAAAAATATTCTCTATGACACATAATGTAATATGATAAATGTTGTCACATTTAACTGAGCATTGATTAATTAATTGATTGATTAATTTTAAAATCTATTCTTAAATAAATGTGATTTATTTTTGTATTTAGATATAGATATATATATATATATATATGGTTTTGAACCAAATCTTATTTATATATAAGATTTTATAATATATTAATATATATACATATATATATATAAAAGTAAACCTAAATGTTAGGTTTTAACTTATATATATGTATATATTAAAATTAAAATTAAAAAATAAGAAGAAAGAAGTAAAGTAAAAATAAACGTTACGTTTTAGGTAAATTTTTCATTTTATATATATATAGATATATATTTAAAATTTTTTTTCTGATTAAGTTAATAAAAGAAAAGGAAAGAAAAAAAAAAGAAAGAAAAAGAGGTAAGAATAATGTAAAATATATTCTTTTCTTATATATTTAATGCGGTAGTTATTTCAAATTTGAAATTAATTGAAAAACTACTAATAGTTCAGATATAAAAAAGAAGAGATAACTCTTATCCCAAAATATTTTTCATTCACGTAACTTTTACAAAATACTTCGAAAGAAAAACTAAGAGTTCTTTGAAAAAAAAAAAAAACAAGTCCGCTAGATTTAGAAAAGTGTAAGAAAACTTCATGCTTGTAATTTGACACCCACTCGTCTTGTCATTGGTGCGGAGGCCTAGATTGGAGGATCATAGTGTCAAAAAAGAAAACTAGGATACCTTGATAGTTTTCAAAAAGATTAATAAAATTCTCAAAGCTTTTTATTGTTAATTGAAATTATATATTTATTCCCGATGAATAAAATTTTTAAAAAATTTTTGTTTGTCAACGATCCATTCTTTCCACTACGTTTCATATTTTAATTCCAACAGTATGCTAGACAAATAGTACTTTCCAACATATTTTAATTCCGTTGCGTTTCATATTTCAATCGAACCAATCGATCCTATCAAAGCCTTAATTTGTTTATATGCTAGACAAACGGTACTTTCCACGTCGGACAACTTTGAATCGATCGATCCTATTGTGTTCGATTTGCTCTAATCACAACCCTGAATCCTCATTTTAGGCCTAGCCAAATTATACCCCAACAAAAATAAAATTTAATAAAATAAAAAAGACTTCCTGTCATTGGAATTGCATGCCAAATTTCCACCTGGTTAACTTGTTATACAATCCAATTAAAGGTTTGGCTCTTGTAAAACGGCATATTACATCTTCGGAGCGGTATATCACGTCACGACTGAAGAAAATTCGAGCATATGAGGGGAAAACGTCTAGTCCCAGCAACAATGTCTGGTCACATAGTTGATTTTCATCAGATGATAGCAAAATATATACCAAGTTCTATGATTAAGAGTAAACTTGAGAATCCATACTTCTTAAGTACAATAAGAAAGAACCTAAGCGCTATAATGAGACTCCTCATCTTCTATAAATCTGCCTAAAGATATAGCCAAACCCTTTCTGCCTGCTTCCTTCATTAAACTGCACAACTTTAAGATGATCTCCGAACAGGTGAACGGCTGCAAGTAGAAAGGTTCAAAACGAGGCACCAATAGATGAAAATAGACAAACCAGGAATTACTCGGAACACATAACAGCTCCATTACAGAACAAAGACGAAAGTAGAGAGAGTCGAACTACAAACCTGCGGTATCTGCCATAATCAGGACTGATGTTCCGACCATAATCAGGACTTCTGCGCCTCTCATAAGCAGGCCCATCATATCTGTCATAAGCTGGGCTGCGGGGTCGACCATAGTCAGGACTTGGACGCCTGTGGTACACAGGGCTAGGTGACCTCCGAGATGGACTATGCCGACCATATCCACCTCTTCTAGGACTATCATAGTAGCGATCGCCTCTCTCATCGTCATCCTTGAGAGCATACTCAACAGAGACAACCCGGTCAAGTATTTTGCTGCAAATCCAAAACTTCACTTTTTTAGTCCAACAGATAGGGGTAAATGATATTGTTTCGTAATCATATCAAGTTATAAAGCAAGAATGTCCTTTTCTCTTTCCCAACACACACAAAAAAAGTGAAAAGAAAACAAAATGTTGCTTACCTCATGTGCATGCACTCAAGAGCTTTGGTAGCATCTTCCTGAGTCTCAAATTGCACAAATGCAAAATTCCGTCTGATTCTAACATGAAGAATCTTCCCATAAGGTTCAAAGTGTCGCTCAATATCCCGGACTCTGGTATGAAGCGGATCAAAGTTTATCACAAACAAGGTTTTAGTTGGCTTCTGATTTGGCCTGGACCCCTCACGGTGCCGACCACGTTCACCCTGAAAAATTAAGGTCCATAAATTAACGACAAAGTTACTATAAATGTGCGAGCAAAAAAAGAAAAAGCAACAGTTAACAAAATTATAAATATATAAACAAATTGTACCCTAGCCCATTCAACAGAAAGTCTGCGCCTGTCATATCCAAAAGGCCTATTGTCAAGACCACGAATAGCATCTTCAGCATCCCGGTCATCCGCAAAATACACAAAAGCAAAACCTGAAAGAAAAGATGAATCAGAGATAGAAGAGAACATAGGAGACCCTAACATTCATCTACTCAGCAGGCAATACACCAGCCTCAATATTTCTTTCTCCTAAAGGAAATACAACACCTGCATATACGTGAAGGGCTGATGCACATTAGGCTGTAGAGTCGTTGGATGATGAACTAAATCATGATGGTTGCAAATTAAATATTACAATCCAAAGAATCAGTTCTGAGAAGACATTGCTAAGCATACTTCACCATTCAGACCATTGAGACAGCACGAGTTCAGTAATGGAAGGCATGGCATGAGTCATGACATATTTCAATAATCTCTTATTATCAAGGGGAAGGGAATGATCAGATATCATTAGTCCACTATGCACAATGGTGGTAGGCAAGGCATAACAATTGACAGATTCCACTAGAACCATTCTTGTTAAATGGCAACTTTAGGCGAAGAGTGAGTAAGAGACGGATGAGCAAGTGAAGAAAATGCAGGTGATGCTATCCGTGAGAGAAGGAGAGCAGGCAACCACGAAGGTTTGCTTTCCAAAATATTTTTTTTGGCAGACATTGGTGAGCCAGATAGAAGCTCAGCTCATTTTCCCCTAGTAGAAGATCCTGCGTCAAAAGAAAAACTTAAACATGGAGGTTTTCTCCAAATAAATAGCAAATTTGTCACCGCCAATTCCTCATTTTCTCTCCAACAAGGACAAAAGGCATTGGATATACACACCACACAAGTAGCCATATATCCATAGACAACTGCTGCTAACATAAAGCTTGTCTAGTTAAAAAACAAATTAAAATATTTCCTTGTGCAAGGCACGAGAAGCAGCAGCAACTGAAGCTTGTCCCCCTGACACAGGCCTAATATGTGTCCACAGATATTGATAAAAGCGGTGATAGAATGTCAGAACCAGATACGTTAAGCATATTAACCAGACACAGGAGTTCCAACCCATGCTAGGTGCATCAGAGATCGGTTTTGGTAGCTTATTTTCAATAAAAAAAAAAAAAAAACAAAAAAACAAAATTTCTCTAAATATATTTAAAAAGACAAAACAAAACAAAACAGGTAACTAACTACCTTAAACACTGGAACTCTTGCGCAGAAACAAACATGATGGTGGTTGGATCAGCACATAAATATATGCTAAAATTTTAGGGAGGAAATTAAAACAGAGATCCTCTCCCTATATAAGACTAAAAACGTCAAATTGAAGTCATGTCATTCAAAATTCCATTCACCAAGCCGTAAAGCACCCAAGAAACCTTAACGGAATTCTGCAAAAATGGGTATCGCCTAACGTGCTAGCATGAACATTAAGGTGTCCAGACATTGTACATTCTAGTAAACCCTTCATCGCGACGAGAGTAAAAAACAACTTTAACACTCTTCAAAGAAAGATACGTTTCAAGAACAACATACGATTGAAACATCATCAATCAATAATAACATTTTACCAGATTTCATGTCGACACGCTCGACTCGCCCGTATTTGGAGAAAAGACGCTCCAACTCCGACTGGCGAGTATCGTACTCGAAGTTCCCGACGAAAATCGGCTTCATTCTCGCAACTCTCACGCTAATTCAAGCCAAAAACCTGGATAACCAGCAAAAAGAAAACATCAGAAAACGAACAAGAGCAGAGATGAACAATCAACCAACAAACGGCATTCGTTTACGCACGAACCAAACAGCAACAAACGAGTAGAATTTCTTTTCTTTTAAAAAAAGTTTTTTTTTAGGTTTTTCAATATTTTTCTTGTTACGCATATTCGATTTTCTGTATACTTTTTCTCAATTTGTTGCCTTTCTTTCTTTCGTTCTTTCTTTCTTTCTAGGGAAACAAACAGAGCGAAAGAGAGAGTACCTTAAAGAAGTCGAACCGATTCAAAGAGGAACAAACCCTATAAATGAGAGAGAGAATCATCCACGGGACCGTCGCATATACGTCGTCGATTTTATAATCCAATAATGGAGCCCCAATTTGAGTTTAGAGGATCAGGAAAGAAAAAAGGAAAAAAGGAAAGGAAAAAGAAACTCTCCTCGCCGTACGATCATTTAATAAGACTTGTTCCATGACGTGTGATGATCTGGTCCGTTAAACTTTTGGAAAAGAGTTTTAATAATGAATTTTGGCCTTTGAGTCACATGGGGTTTAACACTGACCCACGTAAACGTCTGTAAACGGGCCATTTCGATGAAGTTCAGGCCTAAATGGGTGACTATTAAAGTCCATGACTTTTTGGGTAAATTAAAGGGTTACTGAAACAATTGGCCTAATTATTTTTATTGAATTAAAATATGTCTCTAATTTATAAAAATTTTATAAATGTCTTATAATGATACTATTAAAATTATTTATATGTAATTATATAGTACAATATGTAATATCATTAAGATAATTACTATATCATTAAGGACATTTTTAAGATATTTTGAATATTGTGTTAGATTTTAATTTCATAACAATAATTTGGACATGTATTGTAATTTTTTCTAAATTAAATGGGTGTTCGCTACTTCAGTTTCAACTCATCAGTAAAGCTCTCAATAATTACAATAAAAAATAAAAAGTTATTATAGTATAAAGCTTTTATATGTTATAATTCTTAAGCTTAAACTTCAAGAGAAAATTACATATCATGCCATAGTTTTAAAAATAATTTTATTCATGTTGTACTTAAAAAAAGTAATACCACACTATTACTTATAATATGTTTAAGTTGTGTTATACTAAAATATTTGTGGCATTTATAAAAATAAGTTTTAAAATATGACATATATGAAAATTCTCCAAACTTCAATTATTGTTGAAGCGCCAAACTTCCTAGGTGGTATACTACTTCTTTCATGTCACTACTGTGTTTTATCACTTATTTTTTCCTTCTTTTGAAGCACCCCACTTTTTCTAACCAAAAAGAAAAAAATATACATTTAGATTGAACGGTCTAAATTTATATTGGAATTTTTTGCTTGAACCTATAAACTAAAAGGTCTAAATTTCTTCAACTCCACCACCATATGGAATGTAGTTTTAATTTTGGATAAGTCTAGACAAATAGGAAGTTAGAGATATATCAAACCATTCAAAATATTTTATAAATCACAAAAATGCAAATATTAAAATTATTATTACGCAACTTTGCAACATAGAACATGAAATTTTTTACAATAATTACATATTTTAAAAATATTTCAAAACTTTTTTATAATTTCATTTGATTCTTATACACAGTGAGAATTTGGTTCAGAAAGGAGAGAAATAAATAGTGTTTGGTTGAAGTTCAAGACAAGAACAATTTGGAGAAAACATTTTTTTAGAAGCAAGATTCTTTTAACTTTTGGATTAGGTGTATTTTAAAATAATGAATGTGATTTTGATGAATTCATGAAAAAGCATTAAGGAGTGCTTAGAGATTTGCTTGTTTTCCAAATGAATAAACGATGAAGCATTGCTTGTACATGTAAGACATTTGGATGGCTCAGGGAGATGCTCCAAAAGAAATGAATAAATTCTTCAATTTGAAGCCTTACAAGCGAGGAGAGAGAGAGCTTCTGAAATGCAGAATCGAATCTTGCCTTTTGTCATTGGCATCAAAGAACCTCTTGAGCTATTAATAAATAACTTTAAGCCAACAAGTTGTCAAAACAAATACAATTACCTAAATTTTTGTACACAAAACATACAAGAGATTGTGTGGTTGCAAGTTTATTCTAGCAGTAATTTACATCTTAATCTCTAACATCACAATTTAGAGTTATATAAATATGCACTTACATGCATATAAGGCTTTTTTTTAATTGTATAATTAGACAAAACTATGCCTTAAATGTAATACATAAAAATAAACAAGTAATATAATAAAAATTAAACGAAATATTGATGTTGAAATTGTATAACATAGTTCTTGGATGACTAATAGTGCATTTGGGAATTTAGTTCAAATCAAAAAGTTTTTGTTTAAACCAATTGTATTATAGTGTTTTTCTCTCGTGAAATTTAAATTGCTATAGTATTTATGTTTAAATTTTTGTTTGAATTGGCTTTCTAAATATTATAAATTTCTTGTTGTTACGTCAACCTAAATTTGACAGACATTGAAGATACACAACATAATTTTTAGATCACTAAATTTTTTTAGTGCTGTGTCTAATATCATCCTTTAATGATTGTTAATTATATATATATATATATATATATATTTTTTTTCTACATGTTACATTCAGGTATCTTCCACCAGAAGTACAATAGAAAAGTCATTGTATAAAAATATTAGTATAAAAGAAAAATAAAAGCTAAGAGCCACAAATCAAACAGCTATGTGGAAAGAAACCATCAACAAGAAAGTTTGGAGGCCAACAATATTATTTTATACTACACTCTTTGGGAAGCATATGTATAACATAAAGAATTCAAAGGGAAAAAAAAAAGATGATGAAAGCTAGGAAAAGAAAAAAAAAGTAGAAAGAGAAAAGCAGTTGGCAAAATGAGGGACCAACTCCATATTAAGGCATTGACAAATGACAACAATAATACTCAATTATAGGAGGTCCATAACTATTAACTATAATACTTGTTTAATGACATGCATAAAAGATTGGTATTGCAGGCAAGCAATGGAACTTTCTAGGAAACTTGCTGGTTCCACTTAATAAAAAAATAATAATAATTATGATTTGCACAAGCATTGCCATTCTCGCACATCACCCAAAGTTTAGAAAAAATAATTAATTGTTAAGGGACGTTTAGCAGTTATCATCTCAACTATTTTTTAGTTATAAATGATATAAAGCTCTTATATGTTAGAGGGTGTTTGTAAGGGTGATAGGAACCACAGTTTTTACCTTTTTTTTAGTTATAAACAGTGTAAAGCTTTTTCATGCTACAGTAATAATTAAAAAAATCGCTACAGTGTAAAGCTCTTACATGTTACAATAAAAGTGATTCTAACCAACGGTTTCTATTACCATTCTAAACACCCTATTATAAAAAAATTACTATAATTTAAAATTATTATATGTTACAATAAAAACAGTTCTAACCAATACTTCTAACTGTTAAAGTATTTGACAATAGTGACAGCCTTGCATCCCTATTTCCTGCCTCTGCCACTCCTGCCACTTATTCTTTTTAATTTCCACTTTTTCTTTCTTCTTTTTTTTCTTGGGCTCAAAACTGATAATAATGTCCCCTGCATTCTCGCTTCAAAAATACAGCATCCTATTTCTCATCCTTCCAATAAGACACAAGAAAACAAGGCCATTTGAAAACCCATCAGAATTGACTAGAGAGAAGACAAATCCATCTACAATTTTGTTAAATGGGGGATGGAGATTTTGGTGGAAGATTTGGCTGGCTAATGTGAACCTCAACTATCTTATGAAGATGAAAACAAGCAACTAGCCAACCGAGCTTTCTCAAGTTGTCTCACATGCTCACATGCTACAGTGATTTAAATAAAAATTGGTTCAAACACAAAGATATATTGTAAGACTTCTTTCTTTTCCCCTTTTCTAAAGCTAAGCTAATTTTGTGATGGGGTATGGAAAAAATTACATCAAAAGAGCAAGTTGTTATAGAGTTATGACATTTTTAATTTTTTTAAGAGGTGTTTCCATTTTACTAGTTTGAATTAAAAAATATATAGTTGGATAGGATGTATACATTTTTGGTACTCATAAATATGCCATAAACTAATTCATAAAAAAAATCTAAAAAATAGTAATTCAACAAGTCAAGTGTAAGAGACGAAAAAACTTTACTTCACATATTTGTTTTAGTGCGCTTGGCCACCTCATTCTTACCATATACTTAAAACTGTTAAAATATAAAGCAAAAATAACCTATAACATAAAACTTTTATGTGTTATTGTAAAATTCTAAATTTTAGTTTCAACTGTGTTTTCAATTTTTTTTTTTGGCTAATAAAGGTACAAAATTCTCTCTCTAGGTTCTTTTTTGGAATTTTCCTTCTCTTTGTTGTTTTTAAGGGTGTTTAGAAGAGTGGTGGGAACCAGTTGTTAGAACCACTTTTACTGAAGCATGTGAAAGCTTTACACTGTAGCAATTTTTTTTATTGTTATTATAGCATGTAAGAATTTTATATTATTTATAACTGAGTTGATGGTAAAAATTGAGTGGTTAAAATTACTGTCAAACAGGGGTTTATTTTTTAAATGAAGGCACATAGTTCGAGCAAGAGAAATCTGAAATACGCGTGCGGCCTACAAAATGGCCAAACAAGTCAAACCCCACGTAAAACAGCAGTTATCAAACTCAACCACAATCTCCCAAGGGTCCCGTTTTAAATAGGCAGCTGCGAAGAAGTTGCATTCTTTTGCATTAGCGGGATTTTCAAAAAAGCCGAGTAAGACCTTAGCATTTGAAAAAATAAAATTAAAAATAAAAAAATCTCAAAATTCCATTCAACGGACCCAAAAAAGGGAAGAGAATACGACCAGTCCACTCTCCATAGCCCACCACTCCTTTTTCTTTATTTGACAAGTTTTTTATGTTTTTTTTTTTGTCAGACGCAACAAGGACACTTCTCTTCTTCTTCTTCTTCTTCTTCTTCTCCTTCTCCTTCTCTGCTTTGAGTTTAAGCTTTGCTTTGTCTACACGCCAGCACTATAGGTACAAAGTTCTCTGCTTTCTCGTCTTCAAGTTTTTGTTTCACCGCTCAAAATTCTGTTTTTATGCTTTGTCAGGGTCTTCTGAATTCTGGGTATTTATTTTTTTCTGTGTTTTTTTTTTTATTTTTTATGTGAATGTTTTTGTTAATATGTTGCTATCAGTTCTTTTATTTTTTCTCTTAAAAAAATCAGTTTCGTTTTTTTTTTATACTGTAGTTGAGGACTGCAGGGCAATCTTATGAGCATTATTATTGTCCATTAATAGCTGTGTTTTTTTCCCCTTTGGCATTTATGTCTTGTAATTAAGATGAAAAGAAAATGACTTTCACTTTCCTTACAGACTTTCTTGTAGTCGTTTCTTTTCTTAAGAGTTGGTTTGAACAAATCTTAGCCAGAGGAGAAGAAAAGAAGACGTTTTGAACTTGAATTCCCTTTCAAAATTTCCTCTTTGTCGTTTTCATAACTGTCATTTATGATGTCAAGGTAACATTTTCAATTTCCTCCTTTGACACGTTTCTGCTTATTCTGTAGAGCTTTTGATATGGGCATGACACAAACTTAATAAATTTTTTTTTTTCTGTGTGTGTGTCTAAAATTGAACTCCGAAGAGAGAGAGAAGCATCAATGGAGGAAAAGCCATTTCCTGCGTGGTCCTGGTCTGTTAAGCAGTGCTTGAAAGAGTACAATGTGAAACTTGACAAGGGTT
Source organism: Artocarpus hirsutus (assembly GCA_946598075.1). NCBI lineage: Eukaryota > Viridiplantae > Streptophyta > Magnoliopsida > Rosales > Moraceae > Artocarpus > Artocarpus hirsutus. The sequence continues at coordinate 29,052 of CAMOHE010043065.1, forward strand.
TGAGCAGCTATGAGGTTGAGAAAAGGCGTGACAGATATGGTTGGAATGAACTGGCCAAAGAGAAAGGAAAGCCCTTGTGGAGATTGGTATTGGAACAGTTTGATGACATGCTTGTCAAGATACTTCTTGTTGCAGCTTTCATATCCTTTGTTTTAGCCTACATGCACGGTTCCGAATCTGGGGAATCGGACGGGTTTGAAGCCTTTGTGGAACCGGTTGTCATTGTCTTGATTCTGGTCCTTAATGCCATTGTTGGAGTTTGGCAAGAGAGCAATGCTGAAAAGGCGCTGGAAGCCCTCAAGGAGATGCAATGCGAATCGGGAAAGGTCTTGAGGGATGGATTTTTCGTCCCGGATTTGCCTGCACGCGAGCTTGTTCCTGGCGAGATTGTTGAATTGCGAGTTGGAGATAAAGTCCCTGCTGACATGAGAGTTGCGGTTTTGAAAACCTCGACGTTGAGGGTTGAGCAGAGCTCGTTGACCGGAGAGGCGAATCCTGTTCTGAAAGGGACTGATCCTATTTTCGTGGATGATTGCGAGTTGCAGGCTAAAGAGAACATGGTTTTTGCAGGGACGACGGTTGTGAATGGAAGCTGTATGTGTGTTGTGACTAGCACTGGGATGAACACTGAGATTGGTAAGATTCAGAAGCAAATTCATGAGGCTTCTTTGGAAGATAGTGACACACCGTTGAAGAAGAAGCTAGATGAATTTGGAAGCAGACTTACCGCTGCGATTGGGGTTGTTTGCCTTGTGGTTTGGATAATAAACTACAAGAATTTCCTCTCTTGGGATCTTGTCGATGGAAAGCCCACACACTTTCGGTTTTCTTTTGAGAGATGCACTTATTATTTCAAGATAGCTGTTGCTCTTGCAGTGGCTGCAATTCCAGAAGGCCTTCCTGCTGTGATCACCACTTGCTTGGCTTTAGGCACACGGAAAATGGCGAAAAAGAATGCCATTGTGCGGAAGCTTCTGAGTGTGGAGGCTTTAGGGTGCACAACCGTGATATGTTCGGATAAAACCGGGACTTTGACAACAAACCAGATGTCCGTTACTGAATTCTTCACTCTGGGAGGGAAAGCCACTGCTTCTAGAATAATTCATGTCGAAGGAACTACTTATGATCCCAAGGATGGTGGAATAGTTGATTGGACTTGCTTCAATATGGATCCTAACTTGCAAGTTCTTGCAGAAATATGCGCTGTTTGCAATGATGCCGGGATTTATTTTGATGGAAACCTTTTCCGAGCAACAGGGTTGCCCACTGAGGCGGCTCTTAAGGTTTTGGTTGAGAAGATGGGAGTTCCTGACAGCAAGGCTAGGGGCAAAATTCGTGACACCCAGCATGCTGCCAGCTATTTGATAGATCACAGCACAGTGAAGCTTGGTGAGGCCAAGAATTTACTATCTGTATGTTACAGCTTTCATGTATTTCCATAATAGAATCAAATAATTTTACATGTTTGTTATTTTTTTCCCATGTTCAGGTTGTTGTGAGTGGTGGACTAAAAAATCGAAAAGGGTTGCCACTTTAGAGTTTGATCACGTTCGGAAGTCAATGAGTGTTATCACCCGGGAGCCAACTGGGCATAACCGACTTCTTGTCAAGGTGACCGCCATTTTCCAATCTTTTAAATGATCTTTGTTCTGTTCAATCTGTCAAGTAATAAAACAATGTTCTTGGTGACGTTAGTCCTTAAATATCCCAATGTGGTAGCCATTTTCCTTTTCTTCTAATAAAATATGGAACATGGCTTCAAAAATTTTGTCCCTCTTTTATTTATTCATTTTAAAATTATTTTTCTTGTTTTTGTTTTGTTCTTTTAACGTCTGCAGGGTGCTGTTGAGAGTTTGCTAGAGAGGAGTTCATATGTCCAACTTGCTGATGGATCACTCATTCCAATAGACGAACCTTGCAGGCAGTTATTGCTTCAGAATCTCTCAGAGATGAGCTCAAAGAGTTTGCGCTGCTTGGGTTTGGCATACAAGGATGAGCTAGGAGAGCTTTCAGATTATTATTCTGAGAGTCATCCTGCTCATAAAATGCTGCTTGATCCGGCCAACTACTCCTCCATTGAGAGCGACTTAATTTTCGTGGGGATTGTCGGTTTAAGAGTAAGTAGTGTACTCATCTAATTTGCTAATTGATTCCAAGACACGTGGCTTTAGAAATTCTTTAACAACTAGTACTTTTGGGCAGGACCCTCCTCGAGAGGAAGTTCACAAAGCGATAGAAGATTGTAAAGAAGCGGGGATTAAGGTTATGGTCATAACTGGAGATAACAAGTCCACAGCTGAGGCCATTTGTCGGGAAATCAAATTGTTCTCAAAAGGTGAGGATCTCAGAGGGAAGAGTTTTGCAGGTAAAGAGTTCATGGCTCTTTCTCCTTCCAAACAAATGGAAGTACTGTCAAAACCGGGAGGAAAAGTTTTCTCTCGCGCCGAGCCTAGACATAAGCAAGAAATCGTTAGGACTCTGAAGGAGATGGGCGAGATTGTAGCGATGACAGGAGATGGTGTCAACGATGCACCGGCACTCAAACTAGCTGACATTGGAATTGCCATGGGCATCACCGGAACTGAGGTCATTTTTTTTTTCACACTCCCTTCCACTTGTTTTAATGCATCTAACATATTATTTTCACTATAATAGTACTTGATTTGGAATAAGTAAGCTATTTTCTTATCAAGTTTAAACCTTTTATTAGCTATGGTGGATGGTTAATTCTACTTCTCACAATCTGTACTTTTATGTTTCAGGTTGCAAAAGAAGCTTCAGATATGGTTTTGGCAGATGATAACTTCAGCACCATTGTTTCTGCTGTTGCTGAGGGTCGTTCCATTTATAGTAACATGAAAGCTTTTATAAGGTACATAACATTTGGGCCTTGCTATGGTCTTCTACCGTATGTAGAAGTGAAAAACGTAATACAATATTTATTCACTGTAATATTAATGTTGGAAAAGTGTAACACCTAGTTTTCCCGGACTAATGTTGTGTCTTTCTAATATTAGCTTTTCATCCAATTAATATCATGTTACGCTTTTCACAGTTACATAAGGAAAATTATTGTCCAAAAACCATAGTGAAAGCTTTTAATTTATAATATAGATCTCCTAGTTCACCATAATGTTCCCGTACCTCTTGAGATAACTTAGTGATCCCTTCTTCATATCCTCAAATCTTCAGGTACATGATATCGTCAAATGTTGGAGAGGTAATATCCATATTCTTGACTGCTGCATTGGGCATACCTGAGTGCATGATCCCTGTGCAACTTTTGTGGGTGAATCTGGTTACCGATGGCCCGCCCGCCACAGCTCTAGGCTTCAACCCTGCTGATCCTGACATTTTGAGAAAACCACCAAGGAAAAGCGACGACCCGCTCATAAATTCTTGGGTTCTTTTTCGTTACTTGGTTAGTTTGGTTATCACTTGGTTTCTCCAAAAATTAATTCTCTTTATTGCAAAAGTCCTGCTCACTTTTTTTTACTATGACAGGTGATTGGTTCATATGTTGGCATTGCAACAGTTGGTGTTTTCGTCCTGTGGTACACACAGGCTTCCTTTCTGGGCATCAACCTCACAAGTGACGGGCACACGCTCGTTGAGTTATCTCAGCTCCGCAATTGGGGTGAGTGTTCTTCGTGGCAAAACTTCACCGCGGCTCCATACAAGGTTGCAGGGGGTCGCATTGTCACGTTTTCAAACCCTTGTGACTACTTTTCCGTCGGCAAAGTTAAGGCAATGACATTGTCACTCTCTGTCCTGGTCGCGATCGAGATGTTTAACTCACTGAACGCTCTTTCCGAGGACACCAGCCTGATCAAAATGCCACCATGGAGGAATCCTTGGCTTTTGGTGGCCATGTTTGTCTCTTTGGGACTCCATTGCCTCATTCTCTATGTGCCTTTTCTGGCAGATGTGTTTGGAATTGTTCCGTTGAGTTTGAATGAGTGGCTTTTGATCATTTTGATCTCCGCTCCTGTGATTCTAATAGATGAAGTGCTTAAGTTTGTGGGGAGGAGTAGAAGGAGAAGAAGGAAGGAAAAATTGGCATGAGAAGCAATCCGGGGTGGATGATGCTGCTGAGGAAGAAGACATAGGATTGATGGGGTTTTTTCAGTTGGAATTCTTTGATGGATTCTTTGTTGTTCTTCACAAACTGTAATTGTTTTATATACATATATACTATATATATCAAATGGCAACACGTGTTATCATTTGAGAAAATAGGAATGAAATGTTATCAATCACGTTATCATTTGCTTTTTTTTTTTCATAGTTTCTAGATAAATTTCTTTTTTTATCAAAGTGATTTTCTTTTCAATCAAATACAAGGAAAAAAAAAAAGACAAACAAATTATAAGGTTTTTAGAGTTTTAGTAATAATAAATTTGTGGAAACAAAAAAGCACGGAAAAGGTATAAAAGCGCCGTGTTACAAACGGTGAAGTGAGTTATTAACAGCCGTTGACCTATTCCTTGTCTAAAAGTAGCAAGTGTTCCGTTGTGCATTTATTATTGCCTTCGATTTCATGGGTGCGACAAATATCAGAATCAAGAGTTATTGTCATTATTTTTTAAGAAAATTTTAAGAATAAACACATTATATTGATTGTTAGTAGTTAAGTGAAAGGAGTCGTTATCCTAAGTCATTACCAAGTCATATTCTTATATAGTGTATTTTGAGACTTTCGACTCAAAAGAGCACCATTGCTTCCTCTTATTTTTTTCTTTTAGGGTTTTGAACCCCAAGGACGTAAGCTTTGCCCTATTTACATTACATATTTTTATTCATTTGATATTGAGCTTATATGCTCTTAATCCATGTCTCTATATGTCGTATTATTATATTTCAATTCTTCACTAGTACACAAGAGTCCATTTAACTTAACCATGCTTCCTATATCACTTTATGTTTCAAATATACCAAAATCAATTTCGACCATGTTGTACATCACAAGACGGGTCTGCACGATTATCCATATGAGGTGCATATAATAATAATGACAATATATAATTTATCTTGCAAACAAATAGTCAATTTTAATTAAATAAAACCTTACAAAAAGTTGAATAATGGATTTCTTACCTTGAAATAGGTCCTGAAGGGAATGTAGACTACTAGGAATGACTCGCGGAGATTCGTAAAGTAGAAGCTACTAGTTTTGATCTCCATCTTATTTATCTACTTTGTCTCATTTTGCGTGCATTTGGTATCAGATGATTTTAATTGAAATTGAATTAACCCAAACGGAGGTCACGGTTGTGTTTAGAATGTTGAAACGAGTTAGACGTGGTCTCGGATCATCAATCAGAGGTTGGGTCAACTATTGACTAGCTTTGACCAGATTTGATCAGTTTGACAGGCGTTAACTGTTTAACCGATATCTGGCCTCGAACCTACCCCCTTAAATCAACCCTGTGAGTTTAGTGGCAATGTCAATTTCAGCAAATGAGATCGAAAAGCCCCAAAATTAGCCGTCTCCTTCTAGGACTCCAACAGCCACAAATCCCACGATACCGGCAGTTGTTTCTTGAAATTGAAGCAGGCAAAACACTACCTGTCACCCACTGAACATATTGGAACCTTCAATTTGGTCTTGGGTAGTCGAATTTGATGGGACAGAGTTTTGCTACAACAAATCGACATTGTCGCCTTCAATTTTCGGCCAAAGGACGGTGGTGACATCAAATTGATGAGTGAGTTTTGATGCCGAAGTCCTATGAGTGTTTTGGCGGCGGTGGTGAGAAAAACAGTGGCTGGGAAGGTATTCATTAGAGTTGGCCATGGTGGTGGCTGAAATTTGTAGCTCTGGCGACTATTTTCTAGTAGTCTTTGATGGGCAAGACCAGTCTAGTTTTGTTTCTCTAGTCGTTATGAGTCTGTAGAGATCAAAATCGTCCTAATTGGACACCAGACGAAAAAGTTCAATGGTTTAGAACTTTGACCAGTGATTCTAGTGGCTATGGTTTAAATCGTTAATGGCACAACATGTCATCAGACTCATCTTGTTGAGAGCTTTCCAATAGTATTAACCACATCGAAAACAAACTCTGGATGCTCGCTGGTAATTTTGAACAGAGATTTTTATTTGTCTTTTGGCCTCTCCTTTCTTTCCTTCCTCTGCTTAGTTCATGTTGGAGAGCTTTAGCTCATATGTTGAGCTCTACATTTGGATAATGACCAAGTTAGGTCATGATATTAAAATTTTACAATTAATTTTTTTTATATAAAAGTGGAAATGATTAAGTTTGGGATTAAAAAATAATGTATATATTTTAAAATAAAACTTAGTGACCTATAAAGACTTGCATTTAGGGGAAAAAAAAACTGACTTGGAAAAAAAAGTGCAACAAAGACTCCAATAAGGATAAAAAGGACAACAATTTAAAACTTCAACCATATAGAAAACTCACAATCACACGTGAAAAAGACAGTTAATTAACAACAATGACTAGCAAATGCCAAGGCCTTAAGAAAAGACAATTATTTTATTTATTTAAAGAAAAACAAATAACAAGAAAATGACAAAGCCTCCAAGCGACAACAAATAAAATAAGAATAAATTACACTGACGCCCTTTGTGTTTTACCTAAATTATAGAGACACCCCCTGAACTAAAACTAATCACACTAACACTTTTTGACTGTTTAAAAAACATTATAGAGAGACTCCCTCTATTAGTTAATCGTGAGATTTGACCATTAATTAACTGTTAATTTTGCTTTAAATGTCAAAATTACCCCTCCATCCATCAAAAAACGTTTTAAGCTATTTATACACCTAAAAATAAATGACATTTTTTACTTTTTTAACATTAAAAAATGAATAACTAATTAATTTTAACAAAATTAAAACAAATTAATTTCAACAAAATCAAAACTAACTAATTCTAACAAAAAATTATAGAGAGTGTTTTATTTAAATTTAAAATTATAAACAAAAATAAAAATAGATTTTTTTGGAAAAAATGAAAAATATATATAATTTAAAAAATTATTTTTTGAAAGTGATATTTTTAAAAAATTATTAAGGAAAGAAATCTGATTTTTTTTTGAGATAAAATGAAATCTAATTTAAAAAACAAATTGAAGTTAAAAAAAAAAAAAACTCTCTTTGGCTTTCTCTTTATGACTACAACAATGAAGGGGGGCGACGGGGGTGGGGTCTCGTCAGGAGAGGGACCGACGAGGGTGTGCAAGGGGTGAGGTGGGGCGATGCTGATTGCGTCGGGGTCACGGGTCGTGGGTGGGGGGTCGGCATCAAGCTAGGGGGAAGTCAGGGTTGGCATCGGGTGGGGTTGAAATTCTACCGGCGACAGTCGTAGGGGGGATGAGGTGGTGGGGGCCTGGGCACACGACAGGGGGTTGGTGGTTTGTTTTGCTTGTTTAGATTTAGCAGATGTTTTTTAGATTAATGGTTGATATTTGATGTTTTTATATCAATGTTTGAAATGAAAAGGGATATTTTTGTCATTTTAAACAAAAATTTAGCAGAGTTTAGTCTAAAGAGTGTCAGTGTGATTAGTTTTGATTAAAGAAGTGTCTCTATAATTTGGGTAAAACAAAAAAATATCAGTGTAATTTACCTATAAAATAATGTTAAAAAGGACGACTTAAAAACAACAAGGAGGGAAATTTTGTTTAAAAAAAAGACAACGACTAGAAAGTTGAAACAAAAATCTAGTCTTGGTCTTATTAAAAAAAACTTTTTTTTGTCCGTTTGGGCAGCAACCCAGCCCTCTCACAAGGGTAGGCCCCTGTTACGACGTATTCAAAAGGGAAGGAAAAATGCAAGGACAAATATAAAAGAGTAGCTTTGATTCAAAAATGCAGTTCTTTAACTTCAGTTAGGTAACTAGTTACATCTCTACAAAGCCTCACTTTTGCATAAAACTTATCCAACAAAGCATATATCTCCTCGCTTCTTGGATGTGATTTGTCCTCCACAATGAACTTATGAACTTGGCCTCCCCCTTCAATGAAAGTATACCCTGCTGCTTTTGTAATTTTCCCTCCTCTCATCAATTTCCTCAGCTTAACAACTTTGTCCCATTGCCTTGCCGATGCATACATGTTGGAAAGAATGACATAGTTTGCTGGATTCCATGGCTCGAGCTTGAAGAGGGACTCGGCTGCTTTCTCACCGAATTCAACATTGCCATGGAAGCTGAAAGCTCCTAAAAGTGTGCCCCATATAACGTTGTCTGGCTTCATTGGCATGCCTTGTATCAGATCATAGGCTTCCTGCAGTTCTCCAGCTTGGCCTGGGAGATCAACCATGCATCCGTAGTGCTCTAACTTTGGAGCAATACTGAACTTTGGCTCCATCGATTTGAAGAGTTGTCGCCCTTTGATGACACTTCCGTCGTGAGTACATGCCAAGAGAATTCCCACAAATGTGACATCGTCGGGCGCAATTCCTACTGTCTAGAGTCAGCAGACACTCGTTAATAAAAACTTGATAACAATAATATTTAACATCATGAAGAAATTACTAACAGAAGTGATAAGAGCTTACCACCATATGTGCATAAAAATCCAAAGCTTCTTTGCATCTTCCGTGCACGGCCAATCCCATGATCATTGAATTCCAAGAGCACAAGTTTCTCCTTCCAATCTCATCAAACACTCGCCTAGCTGTTTCAATTTTACCGCATCTCGCATACATTTCAAGTACAGCATTACTCACGTACAAATCATTGAAGAACCCAACTTTTCTTGCATACTTCTCGATCCTCTCCCCTACCTCCCATGCCCCGAGATTTGCACAAGCAGGGAGAACACTGGCTATAGTGATTGCCTTAGGTCTCGCATCTTTTCCCTTTTCCATACGTAAAAACATTTCCAAGGCTTTAGCATATTGTCCGTTTTTCGAGTACCCTGATATCATTGTAGTCCAAGAAATCACGTTCTTGTCAGGCATCGAGTGAAACAATTCTAACGCTCCTTCCATATCCCCAGACCTTGCGTAGCCCGATATCATGGCATTCCAGGTGGCTGTTCCTCTAACCCTCATGTCATCAAATTGTTTGGAGGCGCAAGCCAACATTCCAAGTTT
>CAMOHE010043067.1:0-33954 GCA_946598075.1 Artocarpus hirsutus
AAACAATTTGATTTGAAAACAGTGTGTAGTTGCACACAATCTTGTGCAACCACTTTTCTCTATCTTCCTCTATTTATTTCACTCTTTCTCTCTCTCCTCACACTCACTCTCGCCTCACTCTCTCTCCTCTCTCTATCTCTCTCGGTTTTTTCTCTCTCTCCCATTCTCTCACAAAATTTTGAAACAAAATTTTATTTCAAGCTTCAGGTTAGTAGATTGAAGGCTCGGGAACAAGATTCAACAACAAAAACATCGTTTTAAAGCTTCGATTCGAGGTTAGTTTCTAAAATTCAAAAGTTTTTCTATTTTTCAAATTTTCTTGTATTTTGAAACCTAAGTGTTTCTAAGCTTAGAAAAGCTTCAATCTAGGTTAGAGTAACTTAGAATAACTAGAATTGAAACTTTGTTTGCTCAAAAACGGATTGAAATCAAGATTTTTCATTTTTCCTCTATTTTCTCTATTTTCAGATTTTTGTGAAAATCTTGCTTAAATCTTGTTTTGATGAGTTAAAAAGTGTTTAATAATGTTTATTTATCAATTTTGATCATTATCCATGCCTGAGAACTGAGAAAAATAGGTTGGATTGAAGATTTGGGTTCGAGAGGCTGAGAAACCGAGCGTGGAAATTTCTAGAATTTCCCAGATCGGCAGGCCGAACTTGATCTTCGGCAGGCCAGATTCATCCGACCGGCAGGCCGAACCTGGAAAAGTTTAGCCGACCAGAATTGGTCTTTTGGCTGGTCGAACTGTGCAGTTTGGCCGGCCAAACCAGGGGGACTGGCGGGCCGACCGAACCTAACTCAAATTTTGTGATTTTTCACTCGTTTTCACTGTTTTGAACCCTTATTGAAATTTCAACTTTATAAAATGATTTTGTGAACCTAAATGGCTCACTAGGACACCATGAGATGATTTAATATCATAGGATATCTCGGATTAGATACTAATAGACCTATTTTTTATCTAAGGTTGTGCGTGGATTCGCGAAGCTAACGTATAGCGGACCGGGATTACGGTGGGGGATACCAACATGGATATCGAGGTAGGACTTCTACCCCTTCTTTGGTAGCCAATTTTAAATGTTTTGGCCTCAAAGTGATTTTTAATAAAATGTTTTTCAATGATTGGTTGAAAAAAAAAAGATTTTCTGTAACTGTTTTCCTAAACAGTAGATTGAGGTATTTTCATAATAAACCTCATAATAAATGTTATTGATCATATTTGATAAATAGAAAATTTAATTATAAAAAGATACACGAGCATGATGCCATATCAGAGATCGGGTCATGTAGTGAACAACCTTGGGGGCAGGTCCCGAAACCCAGTTGGGCCACTTCGGTGGTGAATATCATGGTTTGCCTGAATAAATAAAAAGGTACTCTTGACAAACTATTTTCAATGAAATTTTATTAAATGTAAATACATATTTGATATATTTAATTAATTATTTATTTATTAAGAAAGTTCTATTAGAATATTTATCTGTTTATTTTAAGATATAGTCCTACTGAGCCTTTCGCTCACGTTTTTAATGTTTTAAAATCTTACCCATAGGTGGATATCAGCCTAGGATTGGAGAAGAGTTCGCTGACCAGACTTACGACCAATAGAAGATTTGGGTAGGTTGCAGTACAATAAATCAAGGCATGTAAGATCTTAACTTATTCTTTCATTATGGACTGTGGTTGTATTGTAATATTGTCAGTACTATATATGTGTATACAATATGTGGGCCTATGGGACCCATACTCATTCCACCTCATATTTAAGTATTTTTTAGTGTTCTTTTTTTTTTATTTTTATTTGCTTAATTATTATGATGGTTTATTTATTTCCTTAAATTATTCTATTCGAACGATTTTAAAATTATCTCATTTTTATTTATAAATCAAATTCTAAAACCCTGTTTTTAACTAAATCTTTATTTAATTAACTTAATTAAACCACCACGTCACCTCCCATACTCCAGGGCGTGACAGAATGGTATCAGAGCTCAAGGTTATGAACCTTGGGAATTGTGCACACATAGGTATGACAATGAAATACCACTGATAGTCCAAATTTTGTTTTTAGAAGTGAGAGAATGACACCTAGACGTCGCTCGACAGCGGATGCCGATTTTGGAAACGATGAGGGCATGATGAGGGCTATGTTTGCAGCATTTCGAAAGAAGGCAGCAAGGGCAAGATCGAATGATTCCGAGGCTAGTCGTCGACACACGTACTTTAAGGAATTTCGACGTGCGTCAGTACCGACCTTTGATGGAACCGGGGACCCGCAGGTGGCAGAATATTGGTTAGACTTGATCCTGAAACACTTGGATACGCTTGGTGTGCCAGCGGAGTATCGCGTGGAATTCGTAGCATATAAGTTTGAAGGTGGTGCTAATACCTGGTGGAAGCAAGCAAAGCGTTCAGAAAATAATGGTAATAGTGATTGGGACAGGTTCGAGGAGCTGTTCTATGATAGGTACTTTTTGTAGGGATACAGGGACCAAAAGGCAGTAGAATTCTATAGGTTGCAACAAGGCGACATGTCAGTTCGGGAATACGAAGCGAAGTTTAATGAATTGGCCAGGTTTGCTCCCTCAGCAGTGGCATCGGAGAGTGAGAAGTGCATCAAATTCCAGGACGGGCTCAAAGCCCCTATTCGACGATAGATAGTTGCTCTGCGACTCAAGAATTTTGGAGAGCTTGTGTCATCAGCAATATCAGAGGAGAGTGACTACGCACAGTATTGTGAGAATCGAGCTAAGGCATCAGGAGGACCACAGAGGAGCAGCAGGAGGAGCGTCAGCAGTCGACCGACTCCGGGAAAGAGCAAACAGGGTGGCATGAACAGTGGCAGCAGTAGTTCATCCAGCAGCGGGCGCAGCAACCCCTACAGCTTTCACTATCATTATTGCCAGTAGCCAGGACACATCAAGAGGAATTGCCCGATCAGGAGTGCTCACCTAGGATTTCAGACTGGAGAAGGAGCTAGTCGTCAGCCTCAGCTTCAGACTCTACCTCAGCCACAACAGTATCCTCAGCTTCCATTTCATCAGTTCTTTCCTCAATAACTGTCACATCCAGCGCAAGGACACCAACTGCAGGACTTTCAGCGTAACGTCCCTCAGTATCTAACGCCGAGTACAGCTAGTGTCCAGTCGCCATCATCGCAGCAGTATCGGCCAGTTAATCTAGGAACTAGTAATGTAGGTAGAGGTAAAGGAAAAACTCCAGTGCAGGTTCACGTGATGACATCAGGGAGTTCAAATGCCCAAACCAATAATGCAGTTGTCGATGGTACGATCATGGTTTCTCAGTCCTTAGCACACGTGTTATTTGATATTGGTGCCACTCATTCTCTCATTTCGAGTTCTTTTGTACATGCCTTGGGATTAGAGATAAAAGAGTTTGATGAACCCTTAGTTATAGCTTCACCATTGGGGCGGGTGCATGTGAATAGCATCTGTAAAGCTTGTAAAATAAAGATTGGGGATGAGATTTTGAAAAGTGTTTTGATTGTAATCCCCATGAGAACCTATGATGTAATCCTAGGGATGGATTGGTTATCTAGATACAGTGTAGTAGTGGACTGCCAACTTAGGAAAGTAACCCTAGTGTTTGATAAGGGGACGGTAATCACCTACCAGGGTGGTGGTGATCGGTTAATGAGTGAGCGTCATGTTAGGGCATGTCTCGAAGGGCGAAAGAATGCAGTTTGTTGCGCTATCTTCATGGATTTGGAAGTAGAGCCCAGTGTTTCGAGAAGATGTGCAGTAATTCCAGTGGTAGACGAATTTGAAGATTTTTTCCCCGACGAGCTACTAGGATTACCACCGCATCGGGATATTGAATTTGGTATAGACTTGTTTTCGGGGATAGCACCTATTTCCATAGCACCTTACCGGATGGCGGCGGCAGAAATGAAAGAACTCAGGAAGCAACTTCAGGAACTTGCTGATAAGAGATACATCTGGAATAGCACATCACCGTGGGGAGCATCGGTTTTGTTCACAAAGAAGCATGATGGAACTCTCAGGTTATGCATAGATTATCGGCAATTAAATCGAGTTACGGTGAAGAATAAGTATCCATTGCCCAGGATCGATGAGTTGTTTGATCAATTGGGAGGTTCGCGATACTTCTCAAAGATAGACTTGAGGTCAGGATACCATCAACTCAGGATTAAGGAAGAGGACATTCCTAAGACAGCTTTCAGGACCCGGTATGGATATTTTGAATTTCTAGTGATGTCGATTGGATTGACAAACGCTCCAGCAGCTTTCATGGACTTGATGAATAGGATATTCAGGCCCTACTTGGATCAGTTTGTGATTGTGTTCATCGATGACAACTTGGTTTATTCTAAGACTTGGGAGGAGCATGAGCAGCATCTTAGGATCATGCTTCAGACTCTGCGAGAACATCAGTTATATGCCAAGAAGGAAAAGTGTGAGTTTTGGTTGACGGAAGTCAAATTTCTGGGTCATGTCATTTCTGAACAAGGTATCTCAGTGGATTCGTCAAAGATCGAAACCATTGTGGATTAGGAACGACCGAGGAATGTGGCAGAGATCCGTAGCTTCTTAGGACTTGCAGGATATTATAGGAAATTCATGAAGGACTTCTCGAAGATAGCAGTGTCGTTAACAAGATTGATTAGGAAAAATGTCCGGTTCGAGTGGAATGAAGAATGCGAGTTTGCCTTTCAAGAATTGAAGAATCGGTAGACTTCAGCTCTAGTGTTGATTATTCCCAGTAGTGACGAGCCATACGAGGTTTATACGGATGCTTCAAGACGTGGACTTGGATGCGTGCTGATGCAATAGGGACGCGTGGTAGCGTATGGATCGAGACAGTTACGACCTCACAAACAGAATTATCCTACTCATGATCTAGAGCTCGCAGCGGTGATTCATGCATTGAAGATCTGGAGATGTTATTTGTTCGGGGCAACATTTCAGGTTTTCTCTGACCACAAGAGCTTGAAGTATCTGTTCACTCAAAGGGATTTGAACTTGAGGCAGCAGAGATGGATGGAATACATGGAGGATTATGATTTTTCGTTGCAGTATCATCCCAGGAAAGCTAATGTTGTTGCGGATGTGCTCAGTAGGAAGTCTTCAGGGATATTGGCATGTTTGGCTCTCGAAGATTGGAAAAGGGATGCGACAATAAGTGAGTTTAGTCTACAGTGTTGCGAGGACTACGATCGTATTTCGGTGTATCATATGGAGACGACTCCAGCTCTTGTTCAGATGGTGAAGTAGAATCAATGGCAAGACCAGCATCTTCTGTGAATCTAGACGCGGATTCGAAACGGGGAACATTTCAAAGAATGGAGGATACATGCGGATGGATCATTGTACTTCAAGAAGCGTTTGGCTGTTCCAGCTATCGCAGAAGTAAAGAAGGCCGTAATGGACGAAGCTCATAGGTCTCAGCTCGCCATTCATCCAGGGAGTACAAAGATGTATCGTGATCTAAAGAGGCAATATTGGTGGAGAGGCATGAAGAAAGACGTTTGAGAATACATGGCCAAATGCGCGACTTGTCTTCAGGTGAAAGCCGAGCATCAGAAGCTAGCAGGTCAGCTTCAGCCACTTCCTATTCCAGGGTGGAAATGGAAATATGTGACGATGGATTTCTTTACCAGATTGCCAAGGACGGAGCAATGGCACGATGCGATTTGGGACGTGATTGACAGGTTAACGAAGTCAGCTCATTTCATTCCATTCAAATCGACATGTTCAAGGAGGATTCTTGGGGAATTGTATCTGTAGAATATAGTGAGATTGCATAGAGTTTCTTTGTCCATCACATCAGATAGGGATACCAGATTTAATGCCAGGTACTAGAGGAGCTTTCAGGAGGCCATGGGTACAGATTTGAACTTCAGCACGGTATTTCATCCTCAGACAAATGGGCAATCTGAGCGAGTTATTCAGATTCTCAAAGATATGTTACGTGCTTGTGCGTTAGACTTTGGCGGGAACTGGAAAAAGTATCTACATCTGGCGAAATTCGCGTACAACAACAGTTATCAATCGAGTATTGGAATGGCACCGTTTGAGGCATTGTTTGGGCAATCATGTCAATCGCCAGTGTGTTCGGCTGAGCTAGAAGATAGGGTTATTCTTGGACCAGATGAAGTTCGTGATAGCAATGAGAAGATCGTCGTGATTCGGGATCGATTGAGAGCAGCTCAGAGTCGACAGAAGAGTTATGCGGATAGAAGACGTCGACCTTTGGAATTTGAGGTTGGAGATTTCGTACTCTTGAAGGCATCACCTCGCAAAGGCATTTTGTGATTCGAAGTAAAAGGAAAACTCGCGCCAAGGTATGTTGGACCGTTCGTGATTACTCAACGCGTTGGTGTGGTTGCGTATTGACTTGACCTTCCTCGAGAACTTTCGCATGTTTATGACATATTTTATGTCTCGATGCTTTGGAAGTGTCCACCTGAGCAGGATAAGATCGTTTCGTTTCAGGATGTGCAGATTCAGGAAGACACGACGTACGAAAAAGTGCCGATTTAGATCATCGACCGTAAAGTGATTAGCTTGTGTCGTCGTGAGATCTCATTAGGTAAGGTCGTGTGGCAGCATCATGGGGTTGATGAAGCCACCTGGGAATTAGAATCGAGTATGCAGGAGCTGTATCTGCATTTATTTTATTTTTGAATCAATTTGTAAATTTCAAGGATGAAATTTCTTTTAGGGATGGAGAGTTGTAACACCCTGAAGTTAATTAAATGATATTAGAATGCTAAATGGTGGATTAGTGTGCCATAATGAGCATTTTAAATTTAATTTGATTATTTTGTGAAAAATTAGTAACCTTGCGTTATTTTACTCTTCTAATAATTTTTAATTATTCTAAATTGTTTTTAATTGTTAATTTAAATTTCAATAAAACAATTTGATTTGAAAACAGTGTGTAGTTGCACACAATCTTGTGCAACCACTTTTCTCTCTCTTCCTCTATTTATTTCACTCTCTCTCTCTTCTCACACTAACTCTCGCCTCACTCTCTCTCCTCTCTCTATCTTTCTCGGCTTTCTCTCTCTCTCCCATTCTCTCACAAAATTTTGAAACAAAATTTTATTTCAAGCTTCGGGGTAGTAGATTGAAGGCTCGGGAACAAGATTCAACAACAAAAATATCGTTTTAAAGCTTCGATTCGAGGTTAGTTTCTAAAATTCAAAAGTTTTTCTATTTTTCAAATTTTCTTACATTTTGAAACCTAAGCGTTTCTAAGCTTAGAAAAGCTTCAATCTAGGTTAGAGTAACTTAGAATAACTAGAATTGAAACTTTGTTTGCTCAAAAAGGGATTGAAATCAAGATTTTTCATTTTTCCTCTATTTTCTCTATTTTTGGATTTTTGTGAAAATCTTGCTTAAATCTTGTTTTGATGAGTTAAAATGTGTTTAATAATGTTTATTTATCAATTTTGATCATTATCCATGCTTGAGAACTGAGAAAAATAGGTTGGATTGAAGATTTGGGTTCGGGAGGCCGAGAACCCGTGCGTGAAAATTTCTGGAATTTCTCAGATCGGCAGGCCAAACTTGATCTTCGGTAGGCCGGATTCATGTGTTCGGCAGGCCGGATTCATCCGACCGACAGGCCGAACCTGGAAAAGTTCAGTCGATCGAACTTGGTCTTTCGACAGGCCGAACTGTGCAGTTCAGCCGACTGAACCAGGGGGACCGGCAGGCCGATCGAACCTAACTCAAATTTTGTGATTTTTCACCCATTTTCACTGTTTTGAACCCTGATTGAAATTCCAACTTTATAAAATGATTTTGTGAACCTAAATGGCACACTAGGACACCATGAGATGATTTAATATCATAGGATATCTCGGATTAGATACTAATAGACCTAGTTTGGATCTAAGGTTGTGCGTGGATCTGCGGAGCTAACGTATAGCGGACCGGGATTACAGTGGGGGACACCAACACGGATATCGATGTAGGACTTCTACCCCTTCTTTGGTAGCCAATGTTAAATGTTTTGGCCTCAAAGTGATTTTTAATAAAATGTTCTTCAATGATTGGTTAAAAAATATATATTTTTTGTAACTGTTTTCCTAAACAGTAGATTGAGGTATTTTCATAATAAACCTCATAATAAATGTTAATGATCATATTTGATAAATAGAAAATTTAATTATAAAAAGATATACGGGCATGATGCCATATCACAGATCGGGTCGTGTAGTGAACGACCTTAGGGGCAGGTCCCGAAACCCAACTGGGCCACTTTGGTGGTGAATATCATGGTTTGCCTGAATAAATAAAAAAGTACACTTGACAAACTATTTTCAATGGAATTTTATTAAATGTAAATACATTTTTGATTTATTTAATTATTTATTTATTTATTAAGAAAGTTTTATTAGAATATTTATCTGTTTATTTTAAGATATAGTCCTACTGAGCCTTTCGCTCACGTTTTTAATGTTTTAAAATCTTACCCATAGGTGGATATCAGTCTAGGATTGAAGAAGAGTCCGCTGACCGGACTTACGACCAGTGGAAGATTTGGGTAGGTTGTAGTACAATAAATCAAGGCATGTAAGTTCTTAACTTATTCTTTCATTATGGACTGTGGTTGTATTGTACTATTGTCAGTACTACATATGTGTGCATAATATGCGGGCCAGTGGGACCCATACTCGTTCCACCTCATATTTAATTATTTTTTAATGTTCTTTTTTTTTTTTATTTTTATTTGCTTAATTATTATGATGGTTTATTTATTTCCTTAAATTATTCTATTCGGACGATTTTAAAATTATCTCATTTTTATTTATAAATCAAATTCTAAACCCCTGTTTTTAACTAAATCTTTATTTAATTAACTTAATTTAACCACCACATCACCTCCCGTACTCCAGGGCGTGACAAACGTCGGCCACTAACGCCAGTAGAAACGGATTGCTGAGCCAAGACGCCCAGGACCGCCGACGTAATGTTGATGGGAACGCTTCGAAACCCCCAAACATCATCCACACGATCTTCGGTAGGCCTATCATTGAGGGCACCTCAAGTAGTCAGTGGACGTACGTCCGAGAAACTCGGCTAGTGGAGCGTGGGGAATTTATCAACATGTCAGAGCATGCGAATAAAATTTGATGCCAACAGGACACCCCCATCACTTTCACCGAGGAAGAGGCCGACAAACTGATTCACCCCCATAACGACACACTCGTTTGTGAGCTGCATGTAGCCAATAATATAGTGCAGCGGGTGCTCGTCAACAATGGCAACTCGGCTGACATCTTGTTCAAACAGGCCTACGACAAGATGAAGATCGGCAATGTTGCAGTTGCCCCGGTGTAGACTCCTCTGTATGGCTTAACCGGTGAATGTGTTTGAGTAGTAGGAAAGGTTACACTGCCAGTGACCTTTGGAGAGGGAGCTGCTTGGGTCACTTGAGTCGTTGACTTCCTCGTTGTCGACAAACCCTCTCAATACAACATCATCCTCGGCCGATCGACGCTGAATACATTGAAGGCCATTGTGTCCACTTACCATTTGGCCATGAAATTGCCCACAGAGAATGGGGTCGGAGTCATTCGGTCATCCCAGAAGGATTCTCGAGCTTGTTACAAGAATGCTATCTAGGCAGCAAGCACGCAAATGAACGTCTCAGCTATCTGTGTGGCCGACAAGGCAGAGCTACCGACGGATGCACAATCTCGGATGCTTACCGATCTAGACCCTCGACTTCCCGAGGAGGAGATCAGAACGACTTCGGTCGACGACCTAGTGCCATTCAGCCTAGACCCAGAACATCCTAAACTCACTGTTCAACTCAGATTGTAGCTTCGAGCTGAGATCTTGGCCGACCTGGAGAAATTACTAACCGAGTACAGGGACATGTTCGCATGGTCACATGAGGACATGCCCGGCATAGACCTAAATGTGATCTGTCACCGCCTCAACGTGCAACCCAATTACAAGCCGGTAATACAAAAGAGAAGAGCATTCAACCCAGAGAGATATGCTGCTATAAATGAGGAAGTTCAAAAACTTCTCAAGGTCAGATTCATCCAAGAAGTGAAGTATCTGGAGTGGCTGGCAAACATTGTGCTAGTCAAAAAGGCCAGTGGGAAATGGCGGGTCTGCATAGATTACACTGACCTGAATAAGGCGTGCCTTAAAGATTGCTTCCTGCTGCCTCGGATAGATCAGCTTGTGGACGCGACAGTCGGGCATGACCTCTTAAGCTTTATGGACGCATACTCTGGATACAATCAGATCTGGATGGCCAAGGAAGACCAAGTGAAGACAGCCTTCGTCACCAACCAGGGGCTCTACTGCTATGTAGTAATGCCCTTTGTATTAAAGAACGTCGGGGCAACTTACCAACGACTCGTCAACAAAATGTTCGCCAGACAGATCGACAAGACAATGGAGATATACGTGGATGACATGTTCGTCAAACCTGTCCGAGCTCCCGACCACATGGCTGACCTATGAGCAACCTTCGACATACTCCGGGAATATGGGATGAAACTCAACCCGGCAAAGTGTGCCTTCGGAGTCAACTCGAGCAAGTTCCTCGGATTCTTAGTAGACCAGTGGGGTATTGAAGTCAACCCGACAAAAGCACAGGCAGTCATAGACATGCACTCTCCTCGGACCGTAAAAGAAGTACAAGAGCTAACCGGCATGGTAGCGGCTTTGTCCAGATTTGTCTCCTGAGCTACCGACAAGTGCCATCCCTTTTTCAAAGCACTCAAGGGGAGGTTTGAGTAGAGCAGGGAATGCGAAGAGGCGTTCCAAAACCTAAAAAGGTATCTGGCCACGCCTCTGCTCCTATCTAAACCTTTGTCGGGGGAAACATTGACCGCCTACCTAGGTGTTTCTGAGAGAGCTGTAAGTTCGGTTCTCGTCTGGGAAGAAGATGGTGCTCAATTTTCGGTCTGCTACACCAGCCATGTGTTCCAAAGTGCCAAAGAGAGGTACCCTCCACTTGAGAAGTTGGCCTTCGCATTGGTCACTTATGCTCGGAAGTTGCGACCTTATTACCAAGGCCACATAATAAAAGTACCGACCAAATTCCTGCTCCGACAAGTTTTGTAGAGTCCAGAAATATCTTGTCGAATGGCCAAGTGGTCGGTTGAGCTTAGTCATATGATGTACATTTTGTATCGAGGACTGCTATCAAAGCTCAAGCACTGGCCGACTTCATCGTCAAATTTACGGACGCTGAGCAAGGAACACCTCTGGTCGAGAAATCTCCAGAAATGGAAAATGAGACTCCTAGCCGCAGCGACCCCTGCCCTAAACCAGAGCAAGAATAGAAACTCTTCGTGGACGTGTCATCTTGTGTAGACGGCTCAGGTGCCGGACTGTTATTGATTAGCTCGGACGGGCAAAAAATACAGTATACCCTCAAGTTTGACTTCAAAGCTTCAAATAATGAAGCAGAATTGAAGCGCTCCTGGTCACACTTCGGATTGCCAGAGAACTCGACATCGAATGTCTCACTGTCCATAGCGACTCAATGCTAGTCGTCCAACAAGTGGCTGGAGATTTTCAGGCTCGGACGGAGTCAATGGCCTCGTACTTGAAAGAAACTAAACTGCTGCTCGGCCAATTTAAATCATGTGACTTCAAGCAAATCCCGAGGTCCGAGAATTCTAAGGTCAACGCCCTAGTTTGGTTGGCATTGGGTCTAGGTGGCAACAACCTAACTTCGATCCCTATCGAGAGGCTGCCTGAGCCAAGTATAGCTGGTGTAGTATCAAGTATAGCCAATCAGAATGCAGTAGCTTGGATGGAGCCGATCATCCGATACCTGACATCAACCAAATTGTCCGACGACAGAGAAGAAGCATGTCGGATCCACAACAGCTTGGCTCGGTATTCGATGATCGAAGAAAAGTTGTACCGACGTGGCTATACGACCCCATGCCTCAGATGTGTCAGGCCGAACGAGGCCCAATACTTGATGAAGGAAATCGACAAAGGCATCTACGAAAATCATTTCGGGGGGCAGTCTTTAGCCCAAAAATGTCTTCGACAGGGCTACTATTGGTCAACCATGCAGTAAGATTGTAAAAAATATGCTCAGAAGTGCGTGAAGTGCCAATAGTTTGCAAGGTTGCCCGCGCACCACACCGAGGCCCTCACCTTGGTTACTTCGGCGTGGCCGTTTGCAAAATGGGCTATAGACCTGATCAGACCCCTCCCACCAGCCTAGTCCCAATTCAGATATTGCATAGTGGCCATTGACTACCTAACCAAGTGGGTCGAGGTGGAACCATGCACTAACATGACCGAGGCAAGGTGCACCAACTTTGTTTGGAAGAACATCATTTGTCGGTTCGGATTCCGCACACCATTGTAACTGACAACGCCAAGCAATTTGAATCTGTAAGTTTTCTCTGCCTTTGCTAGCAGCTCAGCATCAAGAAAGTTTTCTCTTCTCCAAGCTATCCATAGAGTAACAGACAGGTCGAAGCGGTGAACAAAACAATTAAGGACAACCTGAAGACGAAGATCGAAGGCCTTAAGGGAGTGTGGATCGACGAGCTCCCAAAAGTGCTCTAGGCATATCGAACAACTGCTCGAACTGCTACAAGAGAAACTCTGTTCTCGCTCGTGTACAGCACCGAAGCCGTTATACTTATCGAAGTCGGATTGCCGAGCTATCGAATCGAGCACTTCGAGGAGGCCCGAAGCGCCGCAACAATGATGTCCGAGCTTGACCTACTCGAGGAGAGAAGAAACCAGGCTGTTATCCGTAATGCAGCATGGAACCAAGTCATTGCTCAGTATTATAACAGGCAAGTCCGACTGAGAAGCTTCAAAGTTGGAGACTTGGTGCTGAAGAAAGTCAAGGCCCCTCAGCCCGGGCTGGGAGCCTTCAGACCAAAATGGGATGGACCTTACAGAGTTGTCAGGATTGTATGCCCAAGAACATATACCCTATCCGACACTGATGGCAACTTGCTCGGCCACCCTTGGAACGCCGAGCACCTAAAAAGATTCTTTTGTTAACACTAGCGGAAACTCTTTTTGACCTCTGGCTATGTGCCTTTGTAACTAGACCTATTGAATAGGACTGGATTGTAAATATCACACATCAATGAAATCCAAAATTCCTACACTGTTCCATTGAGCAATACGTGTTTAAGCAATCTCAAATCCCAAATAGGGTTACTTTGACTCCAGCTCGGTTAGCCGGGCTCAACGCCCAAGGACAGATTGCCCCGATCGTAAGTCATGCTGGCGGGCTAGTCAAAAGCCAGCCAATTACGTCTGCCCCATGCAGACCACACGTAAGTGATCCTAATAGGATAAAGTCCCGACCACCATTAGACTTGTACAAGTTTCTCACAACTTAAACAAGACCATGGGGGCTACGACAAGGCAAGGGTCATCACATGCTGTTGTGCTCTACCCAATCGAGGAACGGACAATCTAATTGCATCACCATAATGTACTCGGATTAATACAGGTGATCGGCAGGACCGCAAGTCAGCAGAAACTAGGTTGAGAAAGAATCAGAACAAGTAATGGAAAGCTCCTCCCGAGAAGCATCTAACTTCATCCAAATTAACTAATCAACCCTAAGTCGAGGCACCTGCACTCCCGAGAATAAGTTAACTTGGAGTGAAATTTCAAAATTCAAAGGTCAATCTTGGAAAAGAAAATGTTATTGATTTGAAACGATGGGGATGTACAAGTAACCGGGCACTTCTCGAGCCCGGATATGAAGACAAAACAAAAAAAACTAAGCTTGGGCCCCGTCCACGGGATCGTCCTAGCCGCCATCATCGCCGTGTCCCCCCGCCAACCTGGTCTGCCTTGTCACCACCGACATCCTACTCGTCCCCATCGTCGTCATCCACCTTAACAACCTCAGAGGCTTATGGTCCTGTCGCTTGCCCGGGCTCAGCTACTATTTTTGACTAGTTGAAACTTGTGGCCTCAGGGTACTGCGCAATTAGCACCTACTTCAGGTCTGACATACCGAAGTAGTAGAGGTCAATGTATGCCGAGGATTCTTTGAATTCCTCCATGGCTTGCGCAAGTCAGCTCAAGAGCTCTTCTGCATGGCGGTGGTTCTCCTCTAGGAGCTTGCTCTTGACCAGCTCGGAGACTTCGAGCTCTTTTGCCTTCTCCACCTCCTCCTTCGCTTTCTTCACCTCCTCCTCGACTCGAGGCAATGAAGCCTTCATTTGATCTAACTCGGTGTCCTTTTCACCAAGCTTCTTCTGGACTTTCTAGAGCTTGAGGACAGCCCTATTGCGCCTTTCCTTTGCATGGTGGACTTCTTTCTACCCCATTTAATAGGCCAAGTAGGCGTAGGCATTAGTCTGTGGAAATGAGGTCAGTTAGCAAACAATCAAGGGCGATTGGCTGGAAAAGTTTGTAAGACGAGGTGCTTACCAAGGCAGCAGATCGGAAGACTACCTCGGGCACACCTTGGAATCCCTCACTCTTAAGGTTCCTTAGGAAGTCGTCCTGGGGGACGACGTCCCTGAGGCGCTCGAGGATATGCTTCTTGTATTTGGCTTGCCTTGTGGGGGCGTCAGGCGAGGTCCTGTTGGCCTCGGGGGTGGCACTCGAAGAGACCTTGACCCCTACCGACTAGGGTTGTTGTTCTTGGACTATTGCAGGTAGCTGCTCGGGACCCTCTTGGTGCTCTGCTCATGGGGACCGCCTACGCTTTCTCCTAACCTTGATGCGCTTACCTTTCCCGCGGAGGCACTCCATCATGGCAAGCCTCTCCTACGCAACCGCCAGCTCTTGCCTGGAGGACATCTTTGCCAAAATAAAAATACAAGTTAGAACAAGCTCGGCAAGTGCCAAAAAGAAAGGCAATAAAACTCGGACCAACCTCCAATCTAGAGTGGATGCGATGGATAGAGGAGCCTGATCACGTCCTCGAGGTCCTCGTCTGCAACCGGTGGCCCCTCATCGAAGGAGCCACCTGAGGATCCCTCGAAATCATACGATGGTGGCTCCCTCTCCCTCGTCAACCGACCGGATCAGATCGTGCTTGGTCCCGGGATGTCCACGGCGCTTAGCCTAGCGACAGTGACTTGCTCAGCAACTCAAGCAGGCCATTCATGAGGGGGATTTATTTTGTTGGTTCCCCCAAACCAACCGTAGAGGGCAAGAATCTCCTTACTGAGGAGGAAGGTCTGCTGCCTTTTCGCCTCCGGTTTCTCGAAGAGATCCTCCACGGCCCTTATAACGTTGCTCGGGGCCCACGGCTGTTTGCCCTAGATGTGGCCCAACTCGAAGGTCCTCGGGACATGTTGATCTTCTGAAACGGTCTCACCGGCTCGGGCTAAATAGTTCCCCCTGATGTAGAACCATTCGTACTTCCAGAGCTTGTCCAAGTCGGGGTTGCCCAAGATGAAATCCTTCTTGAAGCCGGTGAAGTAGTACCAGCCAGACTGCCGAGGAAGCTTCTTCATCTAGAACACCTACTTAAAGGCCTCCCACGGCATCTCGGTAGCCCAGTAGTACCTCTATAAAATATACATCCCAATCAGCAGCCTATAGCTATTAGGGTTTAGTTGAGCCAGGCATACATTAAGATCGTTCAATAACCGGCGGAGGAAGGGGTGGAACAGCAGGCTCAACCCAACATGGAAGAACTCTGCGTACAATGTAATGCACCCCTCTAGTGGGGTCAAGGAGGAGTCTCCTTCCTCAGGCGCGATCATAGTGACGTCGTCGGGAATGCTAAACTCGGCCTGAAGGTCCACTAGCCGAGACTCCGTCATCGCACTAGAGTAGTCTACCGTCGACATCTGCCCTGGTCGGCTGACTCTATAGGCAGTCACGCCACGGACTTGCGAGACCCTGATGCCCTCATTTGCTGGGGGGCTCTCAGCTGACCCTGTCTATTCGGCCTACCGCTCTTCGTCAAAAATCTCGACGGTCACTCTGCCTACAACCGGGGCAGAGGTGCCGGACTGTCACCCTGACGTGTTAGGAATATCGACCGCCCTGCCCAACTTTGCCCTTTCCTGGGCGATAACTGAGGAGGAGCCGGCGGTTGCTGCTCTAATATAGGGGTCTTCATCCTTGCATGGCCTCACGGGGCGTTGTCCGTTCAGCATGTCATTGAATTCTTGCTCGGGGGCTGTTTGGAAGTCGAGGCGCAATATCTGAGCGAGCTGCCCTGCGCCTTCACGTCTAGGCGGCGCACGCCCAATGCTAGCCACCGCACGAGGTGATGGGGTCCCGGAGCTACTCTCTGACCAGGAAATATCTACGTTTTGGGAATTTGACAAATCACTCATTTTGGGCTTCTTGGGAATTACCTATTTGGTTAAAGTGTGCTCAGGAAATGAAAAGAACTTGGGTTGCAGTTAATAGCTTGGCAATTGAAACTCAAGAGCAAAATGTCATCTCAATCACGTGTGCAAAGGACGAAAAAGGGGAACCCTATTTATAGCCGTTTCGTGCGGGAAATCTAGGCACGAAAGATGAAGAGGTGTGATCATTACGCCTGACAACCGGCGCAGTCGGTTGTAGAGCGACGTGTGTCCCTGACACCCCTGCGACCCTTCGTCTCCTATCGTCTCGAGACGCCTCTTGGTGTTCTTTCTTGAGTAGACCTCACCCGCTCGGCATAGTCCACCTGGCCAGACACCGACCAATTGAACTGGGGGGCTATTGTTGAGGGTGAGCTCAGCGCCACCAGCGGGGAGCCAAACTCTAGGTGGTCAGTACAACAGCTCGGCCAAGGTCCGTGGAGCTCTTAACTGACCCCGATCACACTTAGTGCATTGTCCGAGGTGCTCCTCAAGGCTCCTCCATGCCGCACCTTATCAGAGTGTCTCCTTGGACTCAACATCAGCTCAGGTCGGACAGTCGTCCCCCCTAAGTAGGTTGCTACTCGTTATCACTGGCCTACAAGTGGCAAATAAATCACCGTCGGATGCAAGCTCATCCACCGGTGGAGGGATACGACACTTGTCACTTGCCATCTGACGTGCCATGATGTGACATCCAAGTTACGGGCAAAACCTACCTAACACCCGGTCCAAGTAGTAATCTATAAATAGGATGCATTTATTGCATTCAAGCAAGCAAGCTCCTTCCCAACGAACTAGTTCCCGACCTCCGCCAAGCACCCCCTGCTTTGAGCATCGGAGATCCCTTATCTTGTTTACCAACTAACCCGCCTCCGAGGCATCCCTCCTCTTGTTGCAAGCCGACCAAACCAAGCAAAGACGAAAGAGGAAGAGCTGAGCACCGTGCGCAGCCGCACGTGGTGTTGGTATGACGCCGGAACACGGTAAGCATCAACAGTTGTATTTTCCAATCTTTTGCTTGTTTTCTTTCAACGAAATCTTCAGTGCAACAATATATAATATAGGATTTTGGTTCCATCTCCAGTATGTGGCAGCTAATTAGGCCCATAAAGTGACTTTAGTTACGTTGTATTTTGTCCATCTAGACAGCTTTTACTTGTACAAGTCAAATTGTAACGGTTGCTGGTTGTTGGCAGTGCAGTTGTTGAATTGACTGGACAAATGTGTACGGATTTAAAGGGGAAAACGACTTAGTTAACTTCTTTTAGGCAAACATGATAGTTTTATGTCGGGCGTAACAACGTTGTGTTTTACATTGAAGACCCAAATTTAATTTTGATGAGTAATAAAGATCCTTCCCACTTCTAAATTCAGTTAATTGACATGGATTTCTCAACATAATAGTTAAATGCAACGTATGTTGCCCCAAATACATGACAAATTTTTTTTTTTTTTTTGAGATAGTAGTACGAACGAATTAAACATCTTTGTGTATATCTCTCTTAAAGAGATGAAACTTTTTTTTTCTTTTTTTAAAGTGGCAAGATGTACGCTAACGATACTAATCTGATGGTTGACATGTCTACTCCAGATCATAGTCATTAAATCAGAAATCAGAGTAGTTATATTGCCGTTGGTTGTTATAGTTGTTGCTTTATATGAAGTGAACAAAAGGCTTATAAACACCATCATTTTCATTTCGCTAACTGTTGCAACATGTTGTCTCTGGTGTTTGTTCTTAGTTTGCAGTTGGGGTTGATTGGGATGTTTCGACTGTTCATGTTGATGCATTATCTACACTCTCACCTTTCCAATGTTTTTTAGGGTATGTTTGCTTGTTGTGGCTGTAAACCTTGTACTGACCTCATCTTCTAAAGGTGCTCAGTGATTGGATTTTACGGATTTGGGATCATTTCATAATCCAATCAAAAACAGCAATTTGATTAAAAATCTTTGGATTGAAAAAAATCCCGACCCTTTAGATTTTACATATTGCTCTTTGTTTGTGGATGACAAACAATGCCTTCATTTAACACCAAGTTTCTTCATTTTGACCAAAATACCTAAATTATAATACAACATATTTAAGCCATTTCAGAGCATTAAAATGAACAAAATCGAAAAATTCATACTTTTCAAACATATAATTAATCATATATCTTACTATGACAAACAACAACGTAAAGTAATTAACCAAAAACAATTATCATAATCAAATGCAAAAAAAAAAAAATACTAATTGAAAAAAATTGACAACCATAGCATCATATCAACATTGTCATCATATTTGGTCCATATCACCATCATCACCAACAACAAAATTAACAACACACATTCATATGAAAACATAAAAAACCAAAAAACAAAACGTAAAACCCAAAAAAAAAAAATGAAAAAAAATATAACATAACACATGCAAAAAGAAAATAGGATAAACTACACTAATACCCCTTGTATTTTACCCAAATTACAATGATACCCTTTAAACCAAAACTAATCATACTAATACCCTCTGACTGTTCAAAAAAATTACAAAGAGGCCCCCTCTATTAGCTAACCATGAGGGTTAACCGTAAGTTGACCGTTAATTTTGTTTAAAATACTAAAAATGCCTCTCCATCCATTAAAAAATATTTTTAGTTATTTATGCCTCTAGAAATAATGATTTTACCATTCTTTGACATTAAAAATGAGTTTAAATCATTTGTACACACTTGTAACTATAAATTTTACTTTAAAACAAGATTAAAAAAAAGTTTTTTGCTTTTCTCTTCTTCTCCAAAGCACTCTTCAATCTCAACAAAATTAAAACAGATTAATTACAACAAAACCAAAAAAAACTAATTCCAACAAAACCATAATTCAATTATAAAAAAGGTTTATTGTTTCACAAAACTAACTAATTTCAAAAAAAATAAATAAAAATCTCACTCTCACTCAATGCTCTATTTTTTTATGAGATTAAAGAATTGTAACAAATTATAAAAACATAAATGGAAAACAAATATTTTTTAGAAAAAAATAAAAAAAGTATAAAACTTTAAACATCTTAAAATGAAAATTACAATGTAAAAATAAGATAAAAAAATGTTTAAAAAATCAAATCAAAAACCTTTTGTCTCTCTCTGCTTTCCCTTCTCTATCCCGTCCTTTTCTCTCTCTCTCTCTCTCTCTCTATGTCTCTCTTTAGGTGGGGCATGAGGATGGGGGAACGACAGGGTGGGAGGCCCAATGGGGGTAGTGGCATGACAGGATGAGAACAACATTAACAAGGGCAGACGGGGTTGGGCTCGAATGGGGGGCGGGTGGTGTTATTGGGCCCAATGGTAGGGTTGTTGGCGGGCCAGAGGGCGAACCGATGTGGAGGGATCACTAGATAGAGGGAGGGTTGAGTGGGTTTGCGTTGGGGGTGTGGGTGGGGGAAGGTTGTTTGGCTTCTATTAGGGTTTTTGTTCAAATTAATGACTAGGATTTGATTTTTTATATCAATGGCTGAGATTTTGCATTTCGTCATTTCAAACTAAAACTTAACAAAGGTAAGTTTAGGAGGTGTTGTGTGATTATTTTTAGTGTAAGGGTGTCTCTATAATTTGAGTAAAACACGAAGGTGTTAGTATAATTTATATTTTTATGAGAGATGCACAAAAACAATCTAAAAAAGGATCTAACAACATCAAAAAACAACATACCAACATCAAACATTGATTTTATCATCCAAATAACTACAAAATAGATTAAATCAACAATATGCTACACTGATGATACTAACTAATAAACAAAATAACTATAAAAATAATCTACACACAATAATAAAAATAGACAAGTGAGAGTCGCTTAGTTGGTTGTAAGTCCCTCTACCTCAACCATAGGTTGAAGGTTAAAGTCACGCTTAACCCCACGCAAAAGTAGGTGGCATTTCATCTCTCCTTATATCAATAATAATAATAATAAATAAATAAATAACTTCAAGAACTACAAAATAGTTTATTGCCACTAAATTTTGTGATAGAAGGAGGTGATGATGGCGACGGAGGGAACATAGATGATCATGAGTAGCGACGACTTGTGTAAATGCCTAGTAGAGTCAACCCACTGAAACTATTTCAAGAGGTTTAAAAAAAATGAATCCCATTTATTGTTGTTGTTGTTAGAAACACATTAGACTATTTGACATCATTAAATCTATAAATTATAGTCGTGATTACGTTTAATTGAGAGAATTCAAACATTTATTTTGCATTTTATTAGTACAATAGGTCTCTATCAGCAAATTGAATAAACTATAATTTTCATTGTATAAGAAGATTGTAGCTTATATACTATTGAGAGTAATCTCGGCAGCATGATAGACATGACTCAAAATTCAGCTAAAGTTCACAAACACCATGCCAGCGTGGATGTCAACTTTATGTAACAGACGAGACTTATTAGTTTCCTCAAACAGTCGAAGTCTAGCCTGACAGTATGAAGTCAACATAACAGTGTGACCAGGTTCAATTGATGGTCTCATTTGAATTCTGAATGGTTTATTTCTAGATTTCCTCTATCCTGAAGATCATGGTGGAAGAGGAAACAAAGCCGACTTAAATAGGAATGCCATAATTCTCTAATTTTATGAATTAATTGTAAAGGACTATAAATAAGGGTTTCATTAACCAACAAAATGGTCTTAAGTCTCAAAGTAAGCGTCTTACATGTATTCTTTCTGTGATCATAATTAACAGTTAATTAACAGAGAGGGTCTCTTTGTATTTTTTGAATAGTCAAGGGATGTTAGTGTAATTAGTTTCGATATAAAGGTGTCTTTGTAATTTAGACAAAACACAGGCGATGTAAATATAGTTTATCCGATAAATACATTTTATCCAATTTACTTGAAAAGTGCTCGGCCAACTAATAAGGATTATTTTTAATAAAAAAACTTAATAAGGTCTATTTGAAAGCACAAAAGTTGGAAATAAGCAAAAAGGGGAATGGATCGAATTGCACATTTCAGTAAGAACATGCATTTTAATTACATGTTTGTACATGAGAGAAATCGAAAGCATGTACAGGCAAATAAGACATGTTTTAAAAAAGTTACAAGTGAAAGAAATCATATAGGAAATTAATTATGACATATTATGAGAGAATAGCAATTGGCAAGGTCACATAAAAAATATATTTGAGTAAGGATATGTCTGACAAAATATTTCATTAGGAGTATATGAGATAGAAGACATTTACAAGACAAATAGTTACTGCTTCCTCGAGGTCACAAACCTTAGTTTAAAGTTTTTTATTTTTTTATTTAAGGGTATTTTTAATTATTTTTTTGTCAAAATTGAGGGTTGACTTAAAAAATATATATTTATGCATTAAATCTAATATAAGGGTATGTGTTCGATGAGATTAAAAACCAAATGTGTAATGTTTGAATAAATCTAAAACATCAAATATAAAATGAAAAAAACCCAAAAAATATATATAGGATAAATATTTTAGAGCCAAGATGACAAAGGCAAGAAAAGCTAAAATAAAAAAAAAATGTAAAAAACTTGAAGGTCAACAAAATATTATTTTGGATTACGCAAATAAATATGAAATATGAATAAGTTAAAAAAAGTAATTTAATAAAATAAATAAAAAATAATTTAATGAGTGAATTTGAAAATATAGTAGATATTAAGAGAAAAGGACAAAAGAAACACAAAGTTCGAAGAAACCAAAATGAAAGAGTAGCAGCCGTATCCATATTTTCAGTAAAGTGGAAAACATACATAAAATTTGAAAATGTATTAAAAAACAAAAAACGGAAAAAAAAAATTGTTACCCACCCTTATTTTTCATAAAAGATTAAAAAATGATAAAAAAATTATAAAACAAAATAAAGGAAAAGAATGATTTTATAAAAAAAAAAATAAAAAGCAGATTTAAAAATTTTAAAAATCTTAAAAAAAAAAAAAACCTCTTTCTCGCTTGGTCTAGGTGAGGAACGAGGATGAGAGAACGACCAGGGTAAGGAGTGCGACGAGGTAGGAATAAGGCTATTCAAAAAAATTAAACAACCAATACCGCTATCACATTGACTGAAAAAACCAAAAAAATCGGTTTATACTCATAAGCCAACCAAGTCGGTTCGAATCCGACTGCCCATCAATTTCTGACTGTCAGTTTTCGGAAGCAATTTTTTAGTCGAACCGACCCTTCAAACATCAATCAACTTGCCTTCTTTTACTATGAAATCAAAGTCCATCATTTGCAGGTCTTCTGGTATGCTCTAAGTGCAAATGATGGCTCTGAGTGGAGGCTGCGGAGTCAATCAGAAACAGAGCACTTTATTGATGTCTCATCCTTGTCATCTAATATGATTCCCAGGACGATTATTAAGGATAAAATACATATCCTTATTAATCTTAATAGTTATATAGTAAGGTACCATATCACTTGGGGTCACCAGTGTATACCGTAAACACCTTTTGAAATTTGATGTCAGGATGCCTATTACTTTCGTTAATATTTCGGTTTTAAAATTTCTTTCCCATTGGACTACTCTTATGCCACGTTTGTTTTACCTCTGCTTGTGTACGCTACTGTTTCTTTTTTTCCTTATTGGTTTGAGAGGCACCTGGTTTTATCTTAAACTTACGGTAACATCATATTCATCACTAGTTATTAGGGTGTAGGAGCTTGACATTTTCTTTAAGATGCATGGGCAAGGAATAAAATTTGTCTTTGTTGATATAAAGCTTGCTTCTTGTGATATAATTTACTTGTTATGATCAATTTACCTTTTTTTTAACTTGGTTATTGTGATATAATTCCAATGTAAATTAACTACGACTATGTTATATTGCTCTTCAAATACTTGATTATTTTCAGTATCCTGGTTGGTTACTTAAGTCAAAAACCGACTAAAGCTGACCACTACAAAACTGAACGTTGTCGGTCGAAAAGACAGACTATAACTATTCAGTCAATTTTCAATCCCATTTTCTCAAAACTTACTGCCTTCGGTCGCTTTAAAAAAAAGGGATAGAAACCAACCGATGAACACCCCTAAGTGGGAGGCTCGATGGGGTGGCAAGCATAATAGGGAGGGCAAGGCACGACGGGAAGGGGGCCTAGCGAGGTTGGACGTGATGGGACGGGGGCATGGTGGGGTTGGGCGCAACAAGAAGGGCCAAGCAAGAGTTGGGTGAAACAAGAAAGGGGCGGGTGGGTTTACTAGGCTCAATGGTGGGGTCGCCAAGTTGGTGCTAGTTGGACAAAGCATGCAAGGACGTGCAGTCGGGCGAATGGAGGGAGGGGCAGGAGGAGGGTGGCTAAGGGTGGGAGGGGGGAGGCTGGGCGTGGTGGGAGGGCTTGTCTGGCTACTTAAATATTAGGGTTTTTTTTTTTTTTTATAATCAATGACTAAGATTTGATTTTCTAGATCAATGGCTGAGATTAAATAAGGTCTTTTATCATTGAAAACAAAAAAATTAAGAGTTATATCTAAGGCGTGTTTTTGTGATTTGTTTTAGTCTATGAGGTGTTTTTGTAATTTAGATAAAAAAACAAAGTAAAAAACAAGAAGTATCAATAGAATTTACCCATTTCAATTTAGAGGATACAATGTTAATATTTCTAGAAGCACGATGTATTGTTGACATTTTAAAAATAGAGCACCTATATGCTAATTACCCTTTGTTATTTGCTATTTTACATGGTAAATACTCCCAAAAAAAAATTGTAACAACCGAATAAAATGAAAAGACCAAAAAAAAAATATATATAAGGCAAGAAAGCAAACTGGTAAAGAGATGATAGTCCCATGGTAAAAAAAAATCCCGAGTCTTGTTTGATTCTATCTCATGCGGTAACACAATTGTTGGAGGCGACGAACAAAGAGCTTAAAGTTGGTAACAAGTTGGGTGAATAAAAAATTTCTATGAAAACGCAAATTCGGCTGTTAGGACTACAAGAGATTACACAATTTTTCCCATCCTTCTAACCAATCTACCCAGCTACTATGCTAATCACAGACTCTCATGAACCTAACGAATAGCGTTTCAGATTATGGTCTGGATATCTGTAAACATTACTTTTACAAGAAACCGGAGTGGGATTGAATCAACAGAAAGCTTTTATTGTTCCAGCAAATGAATCTGAGGCCTGCACTCCTTCCATAGGTGCTTCCTCCACAATCAGCTAACGATGTTTTACTTTCCCATCGGCTAAGATGACTGAATTTGCTCACGACGGAGCATCTGTTGAAGCTGAATCACCTGTTGTTGTTGTTCTGGTGGCAATGAACTCAACTGTTCAGGTGTAAGGTTGAGAACTTGCTGCAACAAGGCAGACTCCACCTCCGATGGAAGCTGCGACTAAAGACAAGAAAAGTGATGTTAGGTCTAATCTTAGTGACCACAATAACACTTTAGGTCATTAGCACAGTCCCTGAACTATAAACATTGTGACACTTTGGAGCCTAAACTTTTTTTTTTCTCTGGACAGATTACTCCTAAGTTTAGAACCATAGTGCCACAATTTTCAAAGATCACGGGATAAAAATGCTAATAACACCAGTACTTTTCAGGTCTAATTAGGAAAGACGCGACTGTATTCTAAAAAAGATAGGGGAAAAGAACGCATAAGAATATTCAATGTGTGCGCTAAACGGAAAATATTCACTGAACTAATACACGACTCTCCACATTAAATGGACTTTAGTCT
Organism: Artocarpus hirsutus; assembly: GCA_946598075.1. NCBI lineage: Eukaryota > Viridiplantae > Streptophyta > Magnoliopsida > Rosales > Moraceae > Artocarpus > Artocarpus hirsutus. The sequence continues at coordinate 24,992 of CAMOHE010043067.1, forward strand.
AATCAATCCATTTTCATACATCAAATTTTAAAAGCTCAGATTGCACCAGATGACTAATAAGCATGGTTACGTTAGTACCACAATCAACCTTATAAAATAGGAACTATCATATGGACAAAACAGTTTTTGGCAGAAAGATAATAGTTAGACATTTCATCAACGAAACAGAATTTCCACTTTGTTGCAATGTTTAACAGAAATATTTACATTGAGGTATTATTGAAAATGACTACGTTGTATTGTTTCAACCTGCTAAAAGTATAAGCAGAGTCAAACAATATTACTTTACAGGCTTTTCCATAGATGCTCTCATTTGCAGGAATCACCCTAACAGACATTTTCTACATTTGTCTGTCATGCCTAAAGATAGGGAAAGAAGACACAGTGTGACATAGAAAAAGGATACTTTTGGCAGCTACATTAAGAAAACCTATTTTAGTCGTGACACAAAAGGTATGGGAAACACAGAAACACGAGTGTGAAATATTGAAAAACAAAAGGAAAGACATTACCTGAGATACTTGTTTTCCCGATTCCAGTGCTTCTGATTTCGGAACAACATTTGCAAGTAATGAGGAAGCTTCAGACGCTGGGGGCAGTGTAGATCCATTAGTGTTATACAAATTCAAACTTGCTACTGGTAAAGTTCTATCGTCCAATTTCATCATTTTTTGATCAACTAATTCCATAGGATCCGAAATGAAATTTGATTTCTCAGCTAAACGCAGAGGAAAATTGGAATTTGTATTACTTCTGAGGGCCCAAGATGAATCACCAGCAACTTGAGCAGACCTATTAGCATCTGTACTGATTGGCCGTGAAGTACTTGATGACATTGAGGGTCCAGGCTGTTAAAATAAAGTTAGTCAGATAACATTTAAATAACAATAACTAACTCAAGAAACAAAAGGTAGCCCAAGGCTTGCAGAAGTGTAGCTTAACGCTACCACTGCTACATTTTATTTATTTATTTATTTTTTTGCTGAAGAGCTACATGTTTTGTTTTACATACATACAATCATTTCCTCAATGATGAGATGCCTATAAGGAGAAAATTAGCAAAATATGGCACCTGATATCCTGTATGCGGTAAGGAATGACTGGGTAAAAGAGATGTCTGTATAGTGGCATTTGAAAGAACCATCTGAGTATTATGTCCCAAATTTGCAGCTGCAACCTGACCTAGGTTTTTCAATGGAGGGGTCTGTATTTGCTGGTTTATAGAGGATTTTGCCATCTGAATTTGTGGTCGAATGGACAAACTACTTGAAGAATGGGGTTGAAGGAGAGGAAAGGTTGAAACTGATGAACGTCCAGGCAATGAAGCCTGTTGCAAAGTATGTTCAGTAACAGGTTGTGGAAGCTGAACTCGAGGCAGAATAGGAAGTTGTACGGGTGCAGAAAACTGGTTACGAGCTAAAGAATTTTGAGGCACTGTGGAAACTTGGACTTCTTGAACCTTGGGAAATAAACCAGTCTGCATATTACTCTGTGCAAGAGGCGGTAGTGTAGAAAGAGGCTGCATTGCCGGTATCTGACCTGTCTGGCTGTCTTGAAAAGGAGTCTGTGAAGATTGCCCAAGATTTGGCATCTGCAACTGCAAATTTGAAAGAAAATGGTTTATTTTCTCACGTGATAACAAGCGATGAACAAATCAATAAGATTAATTTCGGCCTTGAAACAAACCACTTGTGGCGTCACCATTCCAAGCATGATCTGTGCCTGAAAAGAAAGAAAAGATAAATTGTGTGATGTATGAATACACAAATACCATTATGCAGGCACAAGTGAAAATTATGTAGTTGCATGCATAAATTAAAATGAATACATATCTGGAAATCATAAACCAATAATCCTTAATTTTAAATTGACAAATCTTGATGTAACTACAAATATCCTAGGGAGAAGGGTGTCAATTTATAAACAAAATGCAGCCATAAAGCTCTATAACTCTCAATTGTACTGTGAAGAGCTGCAATCAGGGCCTACGGGGCAGTTACATAAGATTTCACCAGGATGACTAGAGACTAAAAGAGATACTAAAACTGACGAGAAGGCAGCTGGAGTGGTGAAGATTACCAATTAAAGAGGGACCTCACAACCAATTAAAAATATTGTAAATGAGAGCTATAAAAAAGGAGGAGATTGCTTAGTATTTACTGGCTCATTCTATTTGAAGTAGTCGTAAATTCCTAAGAGACGCAAATGCAATGAAAGGGCCTCTAAGGAGATGAAAGCAAAACACAGATAAACACTACAGTTTAGTGCTGAAAAACACTTTAAAAGATAAAAATTATATCAATAAAAGTAAAAGATAAAATATAAACCAAAAAATAAACCAAAGGAAAAAATAAATAAATAGGCTAAATCAGTGGGGGGAAAAAATGTGAAGAGCGCTTCCATTCTTCTAAAGACACCTAAAAGCTTAAAAACACCTGAAATAGAGCTTTTGGTAGCTGTGGCCTTGCAAGCAATAATTGCCGAGCTAATTCCTTGTTTTGTGTAGCCATTCCCTGTCATTAAAACAAGTATAAAACATATACAAAAATATACGTGCGCACACGTATTAAAAGTTAAATGTTCGGAACTCGCTCAAACTGCTGACCTTCAGCTCAGATATAATTTCAATCAGTTGACTTCTAGACATTTTAGCCAGGTGAAGAGACAAAGGATCATTAGCCAACGCCAACTGTCCCTCTGCACCAGCCTGAGGACCACCTAAAGCTCCTGCCATGACAGCTGCAGCAGTCATAGCTATATGGAGACCGATTGGCTGATGTTGAGCAGATTCTCCATGAACCGCTGAGGCACCCACTTGTTTTAAAGGGTCTTTGATGTATTCAAAAGAAAACATAACATAGTTTCAGTTTTTTCGTGATGTAGCAACTCACAAGATAAAATAAAAAATAAATAAATAAATAATCTTTGGGGGAAAACAAAAGCTAACCAACAGTTGGAGCAAGTCCAGGTCCACCACGACCCTGCAAGAGAATGAACTTGCTTCAAGTTTTACACTAAGATGACATTTGAAACTGGAAACAAAAAATAATCACACTATAATTTAAAAACCAAAAAAAAAAAAATCACACGTGGACTCCATGTCGCCTATCCAAAATTTTCAACTACGTCACGAAAAGTGGAAGCTTGAAATGAAAACTGATACCCAACAACGGCTCTGGCAACCACGTGACTTGAAGAAAATTAAGAAGCAAAGAACACAAAGAGGTTATGGATAATTCACACTTCACCTGTTCTCTGCTTCTGTCAGCCCCTTTGTCATTCTCCGCAAAGTCAACCCGCAACTGCCGGCCATTGATCTCGTAACCTTGAAGATTACGTCGAGCGCTTAGGGCAGTCTCTTCATCCTTATACTCGCAGAATCCATAACCTTTTGGCTTCCCAGTCTCTCTATCAATAACTAATCTGCAAGAAGAGGAGACAAATGAAACTTTCTGGCCAAATAAGTTGTTTCTTAAGACACCCAAAATTAATTGATTGTCATTTAGTCACTTAACATGCAGAAAGTAAATACAAATACAATATCGGCTCAAATGAGAATATAACCATCACTCTTAGCTAACTTGCATAATTGCCTCATGCACAGATCTCATTTATGAGCATTTCTGAACGGACAACAATAATTATAAAAGAAACACAAACAACCCGATTTCCAATTCTCTTTTATTAGTAAGAAACATTATCAATCATAATTCGAAACTCCAATTGAACTAAAATGCAGAGTAGATAACAGAAAATTGGAAGAAAGCCATTCACTATCCAGCAAAGATTGGAGCTTTTTCTAGTATTTTCTAAATATCCTAAAGCAAAAATATAGTAAAGAAAAAAGAAGAGGAAAAAATTTAGGGTTCTTCAAGAATAGCTTTGGGATTGAGAACAGACCTGAACGACACAACAGGACCAACCTCCTTGCAAATTTCAATAAGCTGCTCCTCAGTAGCATCATAAGGAATATTGCCAACTGTAACGTAATTCAATCAGAAAAGAAAAATCACAAGATCAGAACCAAAAAAAAAGATTACCACAAATTTCAATGTCGCGAAGAAAAAATCCTTGCTCTTAATTTTAGGGGGAAAAAAATCCAAATTTTGAGATTTTTGCAGATTTAATATGACCTAGATCTGGTATCAGAAAACACCCAAACAATCTCACTTTCTTCTATTGTTCAATTCCTTGTATGCTCGGGAAACAAAAAGAGGTAAAAAATTTAATACGAAGAGTCGAGTCTTGAGAGAGAAAAAAAGAGAGTACCAAAGACGCAGCGGTGCTGAGATGAAGCCATGAATCAAGAGGAGAAAAAGAAGAAGAAGGTGAAGCAGTGCTTCATCTTCTTCCTCCTCAGCATCCTTCTCTCAAATGTTTTCACTTCTTCTTCCGAAAATGCTCTGACTTGATAGAAAATGAATTTTATATGAATGAAAAAGAGAAGGGCTTGATGGTTCGGTATTCTTATAAAGCAGAAAACAGTACAAAAGAAAACAAGAGAAGAGAAGAGAAGATGGCTGGTTTTGGATCCTGGCCCCTCCCAGATTCAATAGCACACGAACACTGAAGTCCCTGCATTTTTCTTCTCGTTAAAGGGCTGCTTTGGGTGGGTTCACCGGGTGGCGGTCGGTCGGGTTAAAAGAAAAAATAATAATAATAAAAAAAGTTTACTGTTATAAACTTGTGCAAAATTATATGTTTGAAACTTATATTTTTAAAAAAAAAAAAAAAAAGAAGAAGATGGTCCTTTACCAATAAACTTTGCAAAAATAAAAATTCTAAATAAATAATAATAATTGGTAATGTAAGCGATGATATCATAGCTAAATAATATCAATAAATAATATTGTAAATTTTCTTATAAATGCTTCATCTTTCATTTATTCATTATACATATCTTCTTCATAATAAACAAGAGATTCTCTGTCTACTTTCTCTCCCTAAGAATTCTCTTTAAAATTCTTTTAGTTTCATAATTTTAGTTTTGTATTTTTTAGTTTTTATAACACGTTATCAGCACAAACGTTCTAGTTTCTATGCAATTTCTCACATCTAGTAAGTAAAAGTATATTATTTAATTAAATTAGTTCTCTTCAATATGAATGGTCATATTTCCTAGTTGTTAATTATTTCTACTTCTGTTTATTTATGGAAGGCTAAGCTCCTGCTTACTAATTGCTTTTATTCATGTTCAATATAGAAGGCCAAGTCTTCTACCTATTAATTGCTCCTATTTTATGTTCAATATGAAAGGCCAAGCCTACTATCTATTGATAGTTTGTTGTGGTTCTAACACATATATATTTTTATTCCTATATATATATTCTCTAACCCTTTGTTGTTTATCTTAAATTTTATTACAAGTGACTAATGTTTATACATTCGTTTATATGTTACTGTTGTCACCAATCAAGGGCAATACTATCTTTATACTATTCCAACGGTAATAAATGGCTAAATAATGACTAGTTTTTATTCTATAAATTGGTAAATTTTTAATTCTCACATACCATTTCTCATCCTCTTCAATATTCTATCTTCTCACTAGAATCGCCTATAGTTATAATTTTCATAAAATGATTAATCCGTTCTTAATGATCATAATTGCTCTCTTCATCACTTGTTATCCTTTTTATGATTGGAGAATATTCTCCCATAGAATTTAATTTGTTATTTGTATTTATAACATTTTTTTTTATTTTTCCTATTTTGTTAATTGTTATTATGTTTGACATGTAATGTTTTGTGTTACTTATGCTTTAGATAAATAAAATAGTAACTCTCATTATTATTGTATTTTGTTATATTTATTACCATGTCAAACCTTACAAAACTTGAGTTCATTACATTGGATATCACGGGAAAGAATTATATGTCTTGGATTCTTGATGTAGAAATACATCTTAAGTCAATGAGTCTCTTGGGGCAATCAAAGAAGACAATACCACATCATCGCAAGATAAGGCAAAAGCGATGTTTTTCCTTTGCAAACACCTTGATAAAAGTTTAAAATGCGAATATCTCACTGTGAAACATCTAAGTGCATTATGGAAGTATCTTAAAGAAAGATTCGATCATCAAAAGAAAGTTACCATTCCTACAACTAGAGATGAATAAAACGCTCTGTGATTCCATGACTTTTAAAAAGTCAGTGATTATAATTCTATTATGTTCAAAATAGTTTCACAATTACAGTTTTGTGGGGAGAAAATTACTGATAAGGAAATGTTGGAAAAGACTTACTCTATATTTCATGCATCCCATATAACCATATAGCAACAACATTGGTTGCGTGAATCTAAGAAATATTCTAAACTATTTTTTTTCTCTTCTGGTAACATAGAAAAATAATGAGCTTTCGATAAAAAATTATTGGTCTCGTCCTACAAGTTCGGTAGCAATCCTAGAAGTAAATGCTACAAGTATTGAAAATTTTGAATAAGGACATAATCACGGTTGTGGTCCTAGTCCTAGACGTGGACGTAGTCGTGGTCATAGCCATGATTAGAGATGCGGTCAACGTAGTTTCCCGCATAAAACCACACAATCCAAAAAAAGCATCATGAAGAAAGACATGATAAAGGGAAAAAACATTCATGAAAATTCTTCCAAGAATCCTAAAAATTCATGCTATAAATGTGGTACTAAAGGACATTGGTCCTGAGTTTATCAAACACGAGAGTATCTATGTAAGCTTTATAAGGCATCCTTTATAGGAAAAGAAAAGGAAGTAAATTTTGTTGAACATTTAGATCCTATGGATGATTCAACACACCTTGATGCTTTGGTTGTCACTACTATGATTATTGTACTACATAATACTTTTATAAGATATTTTTTGTTTTTGACATATTATATAATACCTCATGTAAAATACTATGATTGAACGTATTCAAAGTGATATATGTAGGTCTATTCACCCACTATGTGGACCATTCAAATGCTTTATGGTATTTATAAATGCCTCTAGTAGATGGTCACATGTTTGTTTATTATCAACTTGCAATGTGGCATTTGCGAGATTTTTAGATCAAATAATCACGTTACGAGCACAATTTCCTAGTTATACAATCAAGAAAGTTAGAACGCTGGTAAATTGACATCTCAAGCTTTCAATAGTTATTATATGTCAATCGAGATTATTGTTAAGCATCTTGTTTCTTATGTAGTACACAAAATGGTTCATTGAATCATTGATTAAGCGCCTTTAGCTTATTGCTAGACCATTAATAATGAGAACAAGGCTTCTTATTTCTGTATGGGGTCATGCAATCTTACATGTTATGGAATTAATTCGCATAAGGCCAATTGCTTATCATAATTACTCCCCATTACAACTAGCATTCGTTCAAGAACCAAATATTTCCCATCTAAGGATTTTTGGTTGTGAAATATATGTACCAATTGCTCCACCACAACTTACAAAGATGGGACCCTAGAGAAGACTAAGAATATATGTCAGCTACAAATCCCCTTCTATCATCATATATCTTGAGCCTCAAATTGAAGATTTTTTTATGAGACGTTTTGCCTATTGTCATTTTAATGAGGTAGTTTTTTCGATATTAAGGGGAGATAAGAAATAGCTAGAAAAAGAGATTACATGGTATGAACCATCTCTATTGTATCTTGATCCTTATACAAAACAGTGTCAGCTAGAAATGCAAAAGCTTATGCACTTAGAAAATATAGCAAATCAAATACCAGATGCATTCACATATATAGAATGAATGACTATATCACATATACCAGCTACTAATGCTTCTGCTCGAATTGAAGTCCCAAAAGGACAAACCGAAAATATAGTCACTCCTGATCTAAACACACTTGTAGCATGGTAGGCCAATTGGTTCCAAAGACAAAAATCCTCAAAAAAGGAAAAGAACTAAAAAGCATGATGACCACAAAATAGAGGAATGTGTTGTAGAAAAAACACAAAATGAGATAAATCAGGACTCTTGATGTTGACCAAAACCCAGAAGGTTTTGAAAATCATGAGATCTTTATTGATTATATAAATACAAGAGGATTGTGAAATCGAAATAAAATGAAGGATATTGATGAAATATTTTCTTACTCAGTGACATGCGTCATTGAAAGTGAGGATCATGAGCCAAGATCAGTTACTGAGCTTAAAAATAGTCACGATTAGGCTAAATGGAGAAATGCTATATAGGCTAAATTAAATTCACTTAATAAGCTTAAAGTTTTTGGACCTATTATTCTCACACTTGAAGCTATGAGTCCTGTAGGATATAAATGGGCTTTTGTGTATAAGCGTAATGAGAAAAACAAGATTGTGAGGTACAAAGCTCGTCTTGTTGAACAAGGCTTTTCCGTAAACACCTAGAATCGATTATGAAGAAATATATTCTTCAGTAATGGATGCAATTACATTTAGATATCTAATTGGCCTAGCAATTTTTGAAAATTTAGAAATGCATCCTATGGATGTTGTTACAGCTTACTTGTACCGATCACTTGATAGTGATATTTGTTGGAAAAAAGATACGCAGCAGAATTTTAAAAATTTTAAATCAGAGTATTTTTCAAAACACAAGTTTGATATGCTATATGTATAAATTAACCTAATCTTACTAACCTTGTATTCACCGAAAAGCTCTCGAAATCTGTATAGAGAAGTAACGTTCCGAAAGAGCCTCAACCAACTGGTCTTCTTTGCTATTCTCTATCCACGATCGGAGTGAGTGTGGGCTCACACGTACAGCTCTTCCTTAAGGTGACTCTCCTTCCAACCAATTGAGAGAACCCAAAGCTAGTGTTCGTGATTTGTGAACAAGACCTCTCAGGGAGTTTCAGATTCTCACCAGCAGAGTATCACTCTTAATCTCTCAATTGATCTAAATAACTCATGAGACTCACTCCCTATTTATAGAGGTTGGGTCTAGGGTCATTCCTTATCAGATAAGGTCTCCAAAATTCAAAACAGAATCAAATTT
>CAMOHE010043068.1:0-30296 GCA_946598075.1 Artocarpus hirsutus
TTTGGGAGTATCTTACTTACAATTTTGCTACTAAGTGGGCCTATAATTTGTCGAGGGCCAAATTGGAAGAAAAGCTTGCTCATTCTACCAACAATTTTCCCATTCTCCCTCATGAAATCCGCCCCTCCTAAGCTTTATATCTCTCAAAATTTTAATGATTTAGGCCTCCAAATCATCCAAGGAAACATGATCAAGAGGTGTAGAGGAAGAATAAGGAATTTTGAGGTAAAACCTAAATTTTTCCTGTGACATTTGAGGGTTTTTGTTCAAGTTTTGAATTGGTTTTTTATGGCATGTTATGAACTTGATGTCAAGGGTTTTGAGAAGCTTTCAAGCGCTAAAAGAGAGGACTAACATCTTGGGATTGTTTAGGCAAAATTTTAGTCCTTAAAACCAAGTAAAAGATTTTTTTTTTTCAATACATACCAAGTGTTTGTTGTTCATGATGGCCTATGGCATGTAAGAAAACATTATGGTATGTTTAGTTTATGTGTTATGCTGATGATGAAATAATTCAATACAACTAAGGTTTTAAGTAAGAAGAAAAAAAATATTACAAACTTTGTTTAAGCACTTTTTTGGAAGATCAAGTGTTTGATAAAATAATCTTGATCATGGTATGTATATAAAAACATTATAGCATGATTAGATTTTGTGTCATGTAGATGGTGATGTGATTTAAGAGTTGAAAACTAGGGTTTTCATCCCCAAAAAAAGAAAGTTTGATAGACTCTGACAAGATGCAAAGTTTAGATAGTTTTTAAAGAATTGAGTTTTCGACAAACTTAGAGGTCAAATTATTTTTCAAATAAAACATGAGTTTTATTGGAAACATTGAGATGAAAAATTTTTGTAGAGAAAGTTTCCTCGAATTCTAATTGAAACAAGCCAAAAAATCCTAATTTTTGTTCTGGAAGTACAAAAATTGGCCAAAACTCCATGAAAATAAATGATTTTAGGAAAAGTTAAAACATGAAAGTTATAGATCTTGTCAAAGCTGTGAACATTTGTGAACGATTTGTGAAAATTCCACAAAGATTTTAAGTTATGAGTTTTACGAGATTTACTCACAAATCTCAAAATGGTGAAATAAGGAAAACGTTTTGAAATTGTTTAAGTTTGACCAAGGAGCTTTTGTAAGTTTTTGTCCTTGCTAAAAATTGGATGTTTTGATATAAAATGGTTATTTTTGGTTCCAAGGCAAAAATGTCAAGATTTTTTTAGACCAAAACCATAAAACCATGTGGAACTAAAGTTTTCATAGCGCGATGCTATGAGAATAGGAGTAATTGTAGATTTGTGAGTTCAAGAGAATATGTAATTTTCTAAGAAAAAACTTACTAAGAGTAAAATCATCATTTTTTATAAAACCGCTAAAATGGACCCTGGGCCCTTTGAAGTAGTGAAACGCCCTTAGATGAAAAATGTTATGTATCTTGTTAAGTAATGAAATCATCAAGTAAGACGTAAAATTTGATCATGGAATGAACAATTTCAGCAATAAAAAAATAAACTGATAGTATAAATTCAGATAATTTCTAATAGTTGAGTGTCATTTGGACTAGACACAAAGTCTACTAACAAAAAAAAAAAATGAATAAAATGGGAATGCTAGAGTGATAAGGTAAGTTTCAAACCTTACCTATGATATAAAGAAAATGATTTTCAAATTCTTTGAATATGTTTCAAGTATGTTTGCATTTATTATGCGTAATGTTTTAAAGTTCAGGTTATGATTTTACAATGTGTTTGCAATTATTATGTTCATTGTTTTAGACAATAAGTTATGTCAGGAAGTATGTTCACTAAGATTACAAGATCGGTAATCTAAACCCATAAGTTAAGATAAGAAAATGTCGTATTAGCCTCTCGACTTAAGAGGAGCATTATGTTAAGTTAAGTTATAGCCTTGATGTTCAATACACTTGGGCCCATAGTTTAAGAGAAGATAAGAATGATAATAAGAAGTTTATAAATGAGTATAAATGGAATCATGCATTGTGATGTTATTTGCATTCCTTTTAAGATATGTTTTATAAGAAAAATTTTATGATAAACTTTTTATGGGAAAAATTTTATGGAAAACATTTTATAAGAGATGTTTACGATGAATGTTTTATGAAAACATTTTATGAGAAAATATTTTATGGAAATGTTTTACGAAAGACACTTCATGAAAATGATTTATGAGAGATGTTTTATGAAAGAAGTCTTACTAGAACTGTTTTATGAAAGAAATTTTGTGAGAAATATTTTACAAAAGATGTTTTGCTAGAAAGGTTTTATGAAAAAGGCTTAACGAGGAATTTTTTATGTTTCGTGAGATTTGTTTGAACTTACTAAGTAAAAGCTCATTACAAGTTCCTTTATGCTATAGGTAATACTACGAGAAACCAGTATAACTAGTTAATGAGCTGGGTGTTGCGTTAAGACAAATGCAATGATTAAGCTATGGATACCACCACAAAAGTTTTTTTGTTGTTTTAAGAAGAAGTTTTTGCTATTTTGAAAAGTTGTTTTAAAAAGTTTTGCAAAAGTAAATGTTTACTTAATGAATTTTATGAATTGATTTGGATGATTATAAAATCAAGTTTTATACTATGTTTTAGTTTATGTTGCAACGAAGGTTACAACAGTTTTAAGTGTGTTTTAGAAAAAAATACTCTATATTTTCTTACTAATAAGTAAGATTAAGATTAAAAAATGATGTTTAAGCAAGTTAAGTAACTGATCGGAAGAGCCGAGTCATCACAATTGCTCCTAAGGATGAAAAAGTCCACGATAGTATTGACATTTTCACAATAATGTCTATATTTTATTGTCTTGACATGGATATGGATTCAAGAAAAGTGTATGTAAAATGTCCACAATGTCCATACATATTTACAATACCGGTGAATGTCCATGAATATCCGATATATTTCTAGAAATGTCTACAAGATGTCTAAAAACTTCGACAATGTTTTCTTTTTTTTGCAAAAATCAACTTAGTAAGATTTTTATTATTTTTAATAAAGCATGACTAATATGTTCAAACTAAAATCAATAAAAAAGTAATTATTAAGTTGTATTTAGTCTTTAATTGATTTTTACTTTTCAAATGAATGGTTCACATTCAAAAATTAAGATTTTGGTAATGGAAAAATAACATATAAAAGGCATGAGATGACTCAATTGAGTCAATTTGATGAGACTTTTGTTGCCTCGAATTTTGACTCAATGAGCTTATGAACTAACCAAAGTTCACAAGGTTGTTACATTCTATGTAGTTCTAAAATGAGAACTAGTTTATAAGTACAAAATTAAATAGTTTCTTTGATATATTTGTGTATATTCTCCTTCACAAATTAATATTGAGATGTTATTACAAATTTATGACTACAAATCAAGTTGGGTAAACCAATAATTTCCAATTTATGGGTTAAAAATAAAAAGAAATCAAGAAAATCATGTGGCACATTAACAAACACCTCCAGAACTATTCAAAGACAATATCTAGGCGAATGTATTATTTAGATTAAGATTGAAACCTATATAATACTTTCCAACCTGCTAGAAACTTCTTTTGATATTATAAACACTTGAAATTTATATGTACTTTATTTTGTTTGATGGTAATTTTTCACATACTCTATTATATTATTGTATATTGTTTTTTATGAGTGTGTAAAATAATACTAGGATCATAAATATATATTTATGATGGTTTTCTTTTATACTATGAAAAATAACTCTCATACTAGATCAAATATGTTTATTTATGTTATTAACTTGATTCAAATTAAATAATATTGATTATTTCAATATTTTGTAAAATATAAAAAAATTAATTTTTCTCAATATATTTATAATTTCTTAAAATATCCCTCAACCTCCATATTTCTGTCGACATTATCTAAAAGTGAAAACCTCTTGACATCCACATTTTCGTCCTTGGTTGCGTCCTTATTTTGCTCTTTATTCATTTACTTGTGCGACGGGGTGTCATTGGTTGCGTCCTTATTTTGCTCTTTATTCCTTGACTTGCGCGACGTGGTTTCAACCCCTTATTTTTCTTAAGTCAAGGTGTGGATTATTCCTTATGTCAGGCGATGTTGAAAGTTGTGTTTCAGCTTATTAAAAATTAGCTGTTGTTGGTTCTACTTCTACGAATCTATTAAACGACAAGATTGTACTAAATGTTATGAGATTTCTTTGAAAATAATGAGATGGATCAATTAGGTGTGGTTTTTTTTATTAACAAAAAAATAATTTAGGTGTGACTTCTAACGGTTTAAACTTATAGATTTAAAATTATGAGAATGGTTTAAAATGGTTAAAACTCTCAATTTTGTGATCCTGAGTTTATTAAATGCTCTTACTTTGAACCATTTGAACTAATCTAAACTCATGAATATATTTCTAGGTTTTTCATAATTTTTTTACTATTAAAGTATCAGTTCTCTCATATGATGTTTTATTTTTTGTCTAAATATCTTTAAATCTTAAATGTCTATTCAAAACCATCATACAAACTATATAAATTTAAACTTACTAGTTCAAATTATAAAAAATTAAAATACACAAATTCGAACCCGTCTACTAAACGAAGCTGAATTCATTGAAGGACCAAAGGCGAAAACAAACAGAAGGTAGAGAAAGCCACCGAATGGCCAGCAACAAACCAAAAAAAAAAAAAGGAGAAGAAGAAGAAGAAGAAGAAGAAAACAGAAACCAAACCTAGCAGAAGCTAACAAAATTTTTCTTGTACAAATTCAAATCGAATTCCTTTAGCAAAAGGAAAATGAGACGTATAGAATCCATTTTAAAAGCGTGTGAATATTTCCTTCTGCTCCAAGAAACCAATCTAGAAGGTACACCTGGATATGGCTAGTCAAGCATCGTTTGTCCTCTTCCTCTTATATTTATTTACTTTTGTGTGTGCGCGTGTGTGTTTGGGCGTTTATAAGACTAAAGTGCATGGATGTACTTGACTTGGCAAATCCTCACTTAATTCAATACGTTGTGTTTTTCTTTCCCTTTTCTTCCACCCCTTTTAATAAGGTCCAATAATTTTTTTTTTTTTTGTGTCTTCATCCATTGCATGCTTGAAAGCGAGAGGGTCCACAGCTCCTAATTTGATTTCCTAATCCACAGCTCCTAATGCTTGACAATCATTAGGAAGGGTTTGGGGTCCTTCCTAAAACCCCTTCTTGGATCCTAGGAGCAAGGAACCTTTGATTCTACAATTGGAGCGCCTTACTGTCTTTCGTATTTTTAAATCTCAATTAAGTTTACTAACCAAGCCAATCCTATTGGCAACGGGCAAGTGGCACTTAAGCAGAATTTCAGTGCTTTGCTCTTGAAAGAATAGAAGAGTTCAAATTGTCATCATGCCGGATCATAACCAAAAGTTAGCGGACCTTTGAATTTTCATTCTTTCCATCTCGGTCAAAGCATATGTTGACAAGAAGCAATAAAAATCTAGTAGTAATTATTCATCGTGGAATTGTATGGTTGGCAAACGGTACATAGTGAGGAAGCAGTGATACATGTCTCTAACAGCCAGTGACACAACTCTTTTTTAATTGGCGACCGCTTTGAATTCTGATCAAACATACCTAGAAGGCTTCTCCACTACTTGGTTAAAAGTTTCCTACCATCCATGTTTCCAACTTTAGAAATGCATACCTTTTGGAATATAACGTCCTCTTGTACGGTGGATTTGAATTGTATGGTTTAGTAGTACATTGTGTTAGAGAGATTCTTTAACATGTTTAAGATCAAAAGAACACGTTAAAATAAGTAAAAAATATATTTTTAATGCGTCTTTTAGTAAATATGGAGCACCGTAGCACTTAAAAGTTGAAGCTATGTATGTAATTAGCACACAAAAAAGGCAGAGAGCTCAATGCCACAGTGTCGGCCTGCCTAGGCACTAGCGCCGTAGCGTTGGGTTTTGGGTGCTGCGGTGCCCAGTTGCTCACTCTTATGAGCAATTTTGGTGCTGTGCACCTAGAGTTGTGACACCAAAATGTTAGTGTTGCGGCGATCTCTAGGGCTGATATGTGATGATATTTTATGTCTTTTGAGTTGTTCCAAACTAGTGTATTCATTCGTTATATATTTCTATACAAATCTAAACATCAATTAGCAATGGACACATCCGTTGTAATAGATATATAGACACAAATAGACACCCTTACGAATGAAGAGATACCTTGACATTTGATGAGGTATTTTCTGTAAAGGTTGTATGGATTGATTCAATTATGACCATTCCTCTAATGGCGCCCCTATCTTTTTATAAAAACTCTAGAATTATAATCAAATCATATCTTGTTATGGAACATCATATTATTGTTAAATATAGTGTTTATGTACTTGTTGTATCTTGAGAGTAATTTGCCATAAAACTCTCCAGCGAACTTGATTCAGTTAGGACATATAAAAGGAAAGTGTTTTATACACCCTTAAACACATCCCTATTTCCAAAAAATTCAAGCCTCTATTTCTTTTCTTACTCACAAAATTCACCGACACATTGTTGGTTTGAATTAGAAACTCTGAATTAATATATTGTAATCCAAACTGGTGTTTAAAAGTGCAATTTTTTTTAACAGAGAATATTATATCGCATCAAGTTGCTGGTATTTAAATTGTGTGAGAATTTAAAGAAATAAAAAAATGAAGCAATGGTACTCAAACAGTGTGAATTAGGGAGGAGGCATGTTCTAAAAAATTGGTTTTGGACTTGAACTATCACATAAAGTTTTAAACAACTAAATACACATTTAAACACCGGCTTTAACTAAACTCAGGTTTAAACTTCAAACTCACGCACTCTAGCTGTCTTGAAAAGGGAAAAGCCACTGAAAATAAAGCTCACATCTAAAGTCCCATTTTTCTTTCCTATTTCTTATCCTATCAAATACTTTTTTAACAGGTCATTTAATTACTTAGGAGTTTTAGTATTTACTATTTATCATGTCCCAGGTTCTCAAATTTAGATAACTTGTTGACATAATATTTGGTAAAATGAGTTCTGAAATTGAGGAAACAAGATTTGGACTTGCTAAATTTAACTAAGAAGTCCAAAGAGCAATTAAATTTGGACTAAACCACATTCCAAATAGATCTCACAAAAGGACACGGAATGAACAAATTATCAACTAAGCTACAAGAAGTCAAGAAGCCATAGAAAAGTCAATTCTACGAAGCCAGACACTATATAGCAAATAAAATATTGCGAATTGTCTCTAATAAATTAATTTCCACAATACAAGTGTACAACAAACAATAGATTAAACTATCAAGCTCATCTGGATTATTATTAGAATCTCACGTGGATTAAATATATCATAATTAGCGAGTTTATAAGCTTTTGAATGTCCTCTCCTTACAAGCTTACTTTTAAGAATGTACACACCACTTTTATTGACCGAATTTTTATTTGTACCATAAAATATGAAAAGTTCTTATGTCACAAACTTGAAATGCCACAAAAATGAATTAAGGGCTTAATTTGGACATTTCGACATGTCCTAGCAGATGCTCCAAAAAGCTCTTACATATCTTGCTAGGATATTTCCATATTTTCCCCTTTGGGAAATTTCGACATGTTCTAGTGCGACATTCCAAAACCTCCCATATATTTCGCTAGGACATTTCAACATGTTCTGGTAGGATATTCCAAAATCCTCACTTATATCCTAGCAAGATCTTTCCACATGTCCCAATGAGATATTCTGAAAACCGCCCATATGTCCTGTTAGGACATTTTTAAAGCCAGTACCAAACAATCAAGTAAAAGTACAAAATTTCAATAACTCTAAAGATTCAAATCAAGTTCATAATGTCTGGAAAAAAAAAGTAAATAATTACATTGTCAATCCTATATTAGTAGGATACGATAGCTTCAAACACAAAAAAAACAAAAGAAAAAAAAGAAAAAATAGAAACACAGTGGGTGTTTGGAAGAGTAGTGGGAACCACTTTTACTGTAGCATGTGAGAACTTTTTACTGTAGCAAATTTTTTTATTGTTACTGTAGTATGTGAGAACTTTTTACTGTTTATAACTGAGATTGTGGTGGGAATCACAATTGCCAAACAAGCTTTGCAATCATTAAAGAGCTGTCTATACCTCAAAGAGCTTCCATGTGATCAACACATGATTGGCCCAACAAATGTGGGAGATGAGGAGGTGACAAAGTCCGACTTGATCGTTGTTTTTCTCATGCTCTGACTTTGTCATCTCCAGCATGGTGTCCCACAGATGACCAGCCGCCTTCTATAGGACACTGCCACCAAGGCTCTGTTCTTCGATGAACTCTCTCTCTTTCTCTCTCTAGAATCTTTAAGTCCCAAACACTAGTTTACTTCCCATTCTGAAGCTTTTGCTTTGTGAGAAACCATAGTTTAAGAGAAAATCTATAAGATTTATGGTTGCAATCGCCCCTGCGATGAAGTTGCGGTCATCTCGCCCAAACTAGCTGATCTCGCGTCTATTAACGCACTCTAAAATAACTCCAAGTATAAGGTTGTCTCAAGTAATACTTACTCGAAAATCCGAGGTCGAACTCACCGGGAAGGATTTATTCAGTTCCAGTACATGTATTATATAAACTTTTTCTTTTTATTTAAGTTGAAATATATGAGGATTAATATTTTTTTTATTTATAGAATATATTTACAATATTTACATATTTTTACAACATTTTTCATTCTCAAATTTTAATAATTTGGAACTTTAATAACAAAAAATGCAAACAATTTAAAATAACTTAAGCAAAATAACGATAATAACAACGACAATTTAGACAAGTAAAAGAACAATAATAACAGGGCTGAGGTTTAAAGGTTCCGTTCTGACAATTATTTTAAATATATTTTAGTTTTTCTTTTTTATTTATTAGTTGGTTTAAGAATACATTATGCCATCCTATGTCGACAATAAATCAAGAGTTACCAAGCATTTACTATGTCATTTCATGTCTATAATGTAGCAGAAACACAACTTAATAAATAGGCAGCATTTCAACATAACCTAACTAAAATAACAACCAAGATAATAAGTTAAGCATTTACCGAGCCATTTTTTGTCTACGAGTAATCAAGGTCCTCCCAAGCATTATCCGTGCCAGTCTATGTCGTCGATAAATCAAAACCGTAATTTTGGTAGAGTCCTAGCTAAGAAAATATTGAAATCCTAAGTTTTCAAAGAAAATCTTTTGGCATTACAATTGCTTAGAAAACTAAGAAAAACAAAAAAATATTTAAGGTAATTTTGTCAGAATTTTCCCGTCTCCCCTCAACTAAAAAGAAATTTAGAAAGACATGATTTATAAAATACTACTGATATTATTGGGCATAATTTTTATAACATGGACTAGAAATATTATACAAGAAACTGGACTAAAAACTGAAATAAAAACTAAACTATTTAAAAGACTTAACTATTTATGTAACAACATTCTTATACTATGAGAACGGGACGCAAAATCGAGGCTTTAGCCTTGATATTTATAGGCATTCAAAAGTTACTATTTACAAAGTTTTTAATTATTTTTTTTACTGTAGCCATGTTGAAAAATTCGGATCAAAATGATCCAAAATTTTTCTCCTTTTTTTTTCACGCGAGATTCCCTTCTTCATTATCTGAGAATTCGTTTGAGTTCCTCTGCTTCTCGGTGGCTACACGTACTGAAACAGGCGTGATCTGGACCATTAATTTTGTGATCCAACGACTCCCAGACGCATGTGAAAATGGGATCAGTGGGACCTTGTGGCCCATAAATAGAGACCATCAGATCGGTTAGAGCATTAGCATCGAACGGTTGGAAGGATTGCTTCATGTGTGAACGACTGCATGCGATTAGATAGCTTTGAAATTCACTCTTGACACGCGTGAGAGTTGTCGGCACGTGTAATGACGCGTGAAACAGATATCTCAATGTGGAACGCACAATGACGCCTAGCTGACGCAGCTGTGATGCATTGACATGCGTCCCTGCTTTGGACAGCCAAGATTATTTGGACGGTTCATCGGACGCTTCTTATTTTGCCACATGTCCTTCATATCAAAATTTGAATTTTTAATTGTTTTTGATACATTGGATGCCCGATTTGTCTGTTTTTATGCCTTTTTGCTCCATTTTTTCTCTAGATTTCAAATCTAAGATTCACAAACACACTAAAATTAATTATTTTACAAATAAAATAATTATTAAAAATATTTATTTTACATTAAAACACACAAAATTAATAACAAACTTATAAAAGTTTCAATCTCTTTTGATTTAGCACAAATATGATTTTTAAGACTTGGAAACATTTTTAGAAATTACTAAAAATATAGCAGGACATATTTACAAACATAAAACATACTATCAAATACATTAAGACTCAAAATAAAATAACATAATATAAATTTTACGGTTTTAACTATTTATAGATTAAACACATATTTAACATACCAAAATGACTCTAAAAAATTACCAAAAATATTATTAAACATAAAAACACAATAAAAACACATTTCTAAACAAATTTTAATACTAAGATACAAAAACACTGTTTATCACTAAATTGCTATCATTGAGGAGTTGTATGAGAAATATTTATGCAAAAAAATTGATTTTAACGTTAAAAAAAGTGCATTTTTTAAGTCTCATCACATCCCCCAACTAGCTTATTGCTAGTCCTAAACAATTAAAGCGATAAACTTAAAACAGATGAAAGGTTTTTGATTTTTGAAAAACTGGTGATTGCTTGCTGATTTTCCTCAAGATTTCATATTCATATCTCAAAGAAAAATGCAAATATTAATTAAGTTATGATTCATTTCTAGAGTATGTCAAATATTTAAGATGAATTTTCCCATGTGTGTGTGAATTTCTATTACTAATCAATGCATATTAACCAAATAAATTTACATTAATATAACTTAATTTATTTAAATAAATTTTTATAAATTTATTTTTCATTCCTTTCTCTACTAATTTAGAATAACACCTTGTTAAAGACCTTTAGGACTTTATTTAGCTTGTAATGTAAGGCTTGGGTCAAAGGTAGGATGGAAGATATATTTGAGGCTCAGTTCACCTATAAGACACTTACAAAAATCTCGAACCTTTAAAATATACAATCTAATTTTCAAAATTTACTACAATCCCGAACTCAAAATAAAATTTCCTTTGTCAACCACTTTTTGTTTAACTTTCCTTTTTTTTCTCTTTTTTTTTTCTTTTTTTTAGTTTTTATTTTTATTTTTTTTCTTCTTTTTTTCTTTTCTAAAATACAAAATAATTGAAGATTTACAACATAACAAACTTAAAAAGAAAATAAAATTACATATTTTTACAGATGTAACAGATATTCTTAACCCATCCTAACCTCCCATAATATTGGCATAAACCCGATTATACTAGAAAGAACAAATGCCTTATGAGTGAAAGGTAAAAGAAAAGGATTATGAATTAAAAAAGCTAGGCTAAATATATGGGTAATGAAGAAAATAGAATATTAAGTACATCGGGGTAACTAGGGATATAAAATATTTTTAGGTAGGCTTAAAAAGCTCAAACGTTCTAAAGATGACCTAAATTATATCTATAACTTAGTGTTATCTAGGATTTCGTCTCAAGAGGGATTTAAACAAGTTATAAGATTTTATAAAAATAAACCAAATTATATTAACGTAAACAGTCTCTTAATTAATATAACAAATCATAGTGCAAGATTATGTGTTCAAATTTTTGGGAAAATTTCAACCTAATATAAGGCAAACTAAATGAACTAACATAAACTTAAATAATATTTAAAATTTACGTTAAGTCATGAAAATGCTATAATCTTGATATCGTCATCGGACATGACGTAAATCATTGAAAATATTTTTAGATTTTTGAATTTTTGTTAATTTTTTTTATAATCAAATGCAATGCAAACACACAGTTTTTACAATCATGTAGAAATACGTTTCAAGATTGCTAGTCACTCTATTACTTAGCTATTTACACTAAGGTGAAGATGCGTTTCAAGAATATTAAGTATTCCTTACCTCAGCCATCTTCAAACTTGCATGCTACACAAGATGAAAAATGCAAAGATGAAAATTTACAAACACAAAGGACTTCATTTTTGAACTATTATCGAGACATGTTTTAAGACAAATCCTTCACTCTGCCATCTCGACCTAGGAACATATGAATCTTAAAGTCTTGCAAATAGCACACCTTTTATTTATTTATTTTTTTCTTGGTTTTTAAAACAAGTCCCAGATTCAATCACAAAAAAAATTGACACAACCCTTTCCCCCCAACCTAAATTGAATAATGTTCCCAATATTTAACAAGATTTAGCAGGAAGAGTAACAACATATACTTACAAGAGCGGTTATTCAAAGATAAACACAAAAACAAAAACATAAACGATGATGCTGTAGGTAAAACTAAAAGAGATAGAGTTTAGAGAGAAAGATCCAAATCTCGTTTGCGTTTTTCATAAAACTTTGATGTTGCAGTGTCTGCCTCAGGATCAACGACTTGTATTTTTTCGAGCAATTCCTCTACAGTAGGGGCAGAGATAAAAATCTTTCTTCCTAACTCTTCAAGAGATCTTTGTTCCACAGCATGATCTTAAAAACTAAGCAAACTGTCAAAGTAACCATTTATATTTAACAAACCAACAGGTTTCGAGTGTAGTCCTAACAATTTCCAACTAGCAAGGCAAAAAGTTCTTCTAGAGTTCCTAAACCTCTAGGTAAAGCAATGAAAGCATCAGAAGCAAACTCCATATCTCTTATTCGCTCAAGGATACCTACAACTATTCTTTCAACACCAATGGTAGGACCACATAAACGACTTTGAGCAAAGACACCTGGAATAATACCTAAAGCTCTAGTAGCTCCAGAATGACTTCCAGTAGCAACGATACCCATTAGACCTAGACTACTTCCTCCATAGACAAGATTTATCTTTTTCTTAGCCAAGACATGACCTAAATGAAATGCAGCTTCTATGTAGTCAATACCTTTTCCTGATTTAGAACCACAAAACACACAGATATTGTTGAACTTTAAAGATGTCTGGGATGAGGAATCCATAATAATTACTAAGACTAAGACTCTTTTTTTTTTAGACTGACTCTATCTTACAAATCTGCTATGAGGAAAACTTAAGAACTAAAGGGATTTTATACATACCTAAGGAGAATGTTAGGTACAATTAAGTAAAGACAGCTATGATGACAAATAAGGACAGATAGATAAATATGACATAACTGTAGAACTTTTTAAAAATTTTTATCTGACAAAATTATTTACCTTTTGAAAAACTATATTTTACTGTACAACTTTTGATGAATGAGACTAAATTTTACAAATCGAAGCAAAGCTTATCTTACACGACACACAAGATACCTACCGAAGAAAATTATGCATCTGACAAAAGAAAAAAAGTCAAAATATTATTATTAAAAGATAAACACAATTATTAAACAACTACTGTAATAATCATACAAAACAAAAATCTTTTTGTTGATGAAATTTTATTCGAGAATGAGTTAAAGAAAACTTTTGTTCATCAAAATGAGTTTCTAGAAATTTCGTTAGTTAGCTATTCTGATGATTTTTTCATTAAAACCATGATCATATCTCGAATAAATTTTTAACATTTTTTTATATTTTTTAATGATTTTTTTAAGAGACAAGCACATGAAGAAACAAAGAAAAATACTTTACAAACCTTGTTCTAAAGTAAAAGGATCTTGACTATATCTTCCATCTAACATTCTCGCAAATTGAACACTAGGGTCTTTTAGCGTCAAATTTTCAAGACGTTTCTTTTCTGCATGAAATTGAGGCTAGAGTTGTTTCATAGCCCTCCAAATGTATCTACTTGGATGGGACTCAAAAGAAACTCAGCGATCTTTCAAGTTCTCATTCCTAAGACTATTTTTACAGAATTGAATTTTATCTTCTTTATTTCTAGATATGAAACCAGGTGAAGGATATTTTCCAAAACAAGTTTGACGAGAACATTCATGACATTTTGATTCCATACGAAGAGCTTTTTTTTTTCTAGCACACATACTTGTACCCATACCAAGCAAGCCTACATTATTTACATCACTTGGATGAACAAGACCTTTTATGTACATCTTAATATCAATAGGAAGTTTAAAACATGAAAGTACCCAAAGACAAATGACTCTAGTTTTGTACTTCTTTCTGATTTTGTCTTTGAGAAAGTGAAGGGAAATATTTCTTTACGTGCTAATATTTTGGATCCATCATTAAAAAAATGAGATTCTTGAGAGTGAATTGAAAACTTCAAGAGAGAATTGGAGAGATTTTTGTGGAAGCAGAAGAAATGGAGAGTAAAGATTTTATGGAAAAAGTGTTTGAAAGATTGAAGAACTTTGAAAGAGTTTTGAAGAATTTCTAAGATTTTTAGCAAGAAGAATGAGAAAATTTGAGAGTTAGAAAGAAAACAAGAAATTTAGAAACAGAAAGAACAAAGATTTTTAAGCTTAAATGCACAGTAATGGATTTTATAGACAATGGGTGAATTACTGTTTAGACATGGGGAAGACTGTATGACACATGCAACAATAATGGGCTAAACTAAAATGGGCTAAAGAAAAATAACCTAACAGATTACTAAGAAATGAAAATATTTTTGTGTTTTTAAGTTTTTCAATTTTTATGTGTTTTTTTTAATTATTTACAAAAGTCTAAAATTTAGAAAAAATTCATTGAAAATCATTTCATTAAAATGCGTTTTTAGAGGCCGTTGATACAAAAGTATTAACTAATCTTATTGATTATAACCTCTATAATTTCTGCCATTTTAATGAATTTTTGAAATTATTTTTCTGATTTTTAGGAAAAACAAAGAAAGTAAAGATGCAACATACAAAAACAAAAACACAAAAACAATACAAACATTAATCTATAACTATGATTTCAGTTTTAGATTTGGAGTTGGAATTGTCAATGTTGATGACTGTTGGAAGAGTTGCTCTAAATCTTCCCAAAAGATAACACTCCCAAAAAGCTAAGTTGCCAGCTGTTGCAAAGAATCTTTGCTGAAATTCTTCTTCATCCATGAGATCATACATAAGATCATCCATAGTGTCACCCATTACCTCATCCTTAGATTCTTCTTCAAAAACTTCATTTTTACATTTAGCTTCAAAACTTGAATTTTCAGCTTCAAGAGGTTGGTCAACAAAAACATTGAAAGGATGGTTATCATCTTTGAGTGGAACATTAAAATCAAAAGAATTAGCCAAGTCAGCCAAAGGATCAAAAAACGTTCCAGAAGTACTACTCTCAACAAAGTTCACTTCACACTTTCCAAAGGCTGATTGCGCCATGTTAAAAACATTGAATTCTAAAATCATATTCCCAAAAGACAATTTTAGTATTCCATTTTTACAATTAATTAAAGCATTAGAAGTTACAAGATATTGATGACCTAAAATGACAGGAATTTGAGCATTTGAATTTGCGATAGGCTGTGTATCCAAAACAATAAAATCTACAATTTTAGTATTCCATTTTTACAATTAATTAAAGCATTAGAAGTTACAAGATATGGATGACCTAAAATGACAGGAATTTGAAAATTTGAATTTGCGACAGGCTGTGTATCCAAAACAATAAAATCTACTAGGTAGTAAAATTTATCAATTTGGACTAACACATCCTCAACAACACCTTTTAGAATTTTTACAAATCGATCAGCTAACTGAAGTGTGATAGAAGTTGGCTTTAGTTCACCTAAACCTAATTGCTGATAAACAGAATAAGGTAAAAGGTTGACACTAGCACCAAGGTCTAACAAAGAATGTTCAATTTGAGTATTTCCTATGATACAAGAAATTGTGGGACAACTAGGATCTTTGTATTTCAATGATGAATGATGGAACTAACATTCTCAGCTAAAAATGCAGTTTTAGTCACATTATGCTTCCTTTTAATTGTACAACAATCTTTTAAAAATTTAGCATAAGATAGGACTTGTTTGATTGCATCTAAAAGTGGAATGCTAATTTTGACTTGTTTGAACAGTTCAAAAATTTCAGCATTTTTGTCAGACTTCTCTTTTGAAAGCAAAGCTTGAGGAAATGGAACCTTTGAAACAAATTTCTCTTTTGAAACACTCTTTTCTTTTTTAGAATTTTCCTCATCACCATTAATTTTATCAACACTTTTCAAAGTTGAATTAACCTTATAATCTTTTGAAAGATTAGTCTTATCAACAGCTTTTCCACTTCAAACAGTTATGACAAAATTAACAGTTTCTTGTTATGATTGTGAACTAGAAGAGGCAACTTCGTTTGCATATGGATAATGTACAGGTTGAGCAGAAAATTTGCCTTTTTCTTGAATACGAAGGGAAGAAGTGAGTTTAGAAATGGATTCTTTAACTTCATGAATGTCTTGAGAAGTGCAAGTATTATAAACTTCCTGTTTTTGAATGAATGATTTTTGAGCTTGAATGAAAGATTGCAAAGTGTCTTTAAGAGTTTTGACTTGAGATTGGAGATTTTTAAAAACATTTTGTGGAGGCCTTTGAAAATTTTGAGAATTTGATGGAAATTGTGGATTTTGAGATTGTTGTGGCAATGATGGACGATCTTGAGAATTTTGTAGTTGAAATGGTGGTGGTGGTTAAAATTGCTGTTGTGGTTGATCATTTCTCCAACTAAAATTGGGATGGTTTTTCCATTATGAATTATATGTGTCAGAATGTGGGGATGAAAATGGTTTCTAGGTGGGTTCAATTGATTTGTGTAATTCACCTGTTCATGGGACTCTTTCTTAAAAATTGGGCATTCATAAGTTGAGTGTCCTAGAGTTTGGCAAACACTATACAAAATTTCAATTTTGGGTTCTTAGACATTCCTACGTTCCATGGCTTCAATCTTTTTAGCCAAACATGCAATCCTAGCATTTAGGTAATTTTCTTGACTAAGTTAATGGACATCTCTTTGAGCATTAGTAAGATTAGATCTCATTGAGCCTTTAGAATTACTATGTTGCCAATATTGAGAGTTTTCAGCTGAGTTATCAAGAAAATCTAACGCTCTATCAGGTTCTTTATTAAGGAATTCTTCATTACACATTGTTTCAATAAATTAACGGGTTTCAAGAGTTAAACCTTCAAAAAAAAAAAACTAATGTAATGCCATTTTTCAAAACCATGATGTGGGCAAAAATTCAACAAATCCTTAAATCGTTCTCAACATTGGAAATAAACTTCTTTTGCATTTTGGGAAAAATTTTGAATTTGTTTTTTCAAAGCATTGGTCTTCTGAGTTGGAAAGAATTTTTTTAAAAACTCAGTTTGCATTTCTTGCCATGTACCTATTGACCTAGGTTTTAAAGAGGTAAGTCAAGTTTTAGCTTTGTCTTTTAAAGAAAAAGGAAAAAGCTTAAGCTTAACAATTTCATTTGAAACTTCTTGATCAGTGAAGGTAGCACAAACATCTTCAAACTCTCTAAAGTGCAGATATGGGTTTTTAGCTTCTAAGCCATGAAAATTGGGAAGCAACTTGATCATTCTAGGTTTCAACAAACCTAAAGTGATGGGCATTGAGAGGAAAAACCAAACATGATGGAGTGGATTCACGGGGTGGTTGCAAATAATCTCTCATTGAACAAATAACAAGATTGATGATTTGTTGATTACTAATATTTTCATTATGAACACTTGCATCATTAGCCATTTTTTGTGAATTTGAAAACACAACAGAGACTAAAGGTGGTTTTAAACTTTTCGTAACTAATCTACGACTTTTAGACTCACGAAACCAAACTGGTATACAAATTATTTAAATATTTATAAAATTTTATAGACAGATACTAAGTTGTTCTTTACTCAGGGACAGTAAAGTAGTGAATAAAAAGTATCTACCTTATTAATTTTGTAGAATTTGTGAATTATATTTTTCAAGAATGTCCCTAGGAAAAATTAGTGGTGCTAAGGCTCCTTAAAAACCAATCTCCTTGACAGAACAACGTTCCTGGAATAACTGGTATTGGGAGAATCTCCGAAAGTGAACTGATTATGAGAAAGAATTCTGAACCAGTTTCAGCCCCCGAACAGAACTTTCTCAAAAAATACTTTTTACAAAAACACTATTTATTTATTAAGTATTATGGAAAACTTAATCTAAAATTTTATGAAGTTTTATTTTTAGGGCAAAAACCTAAAACTAGCAAAATAAATATTTTACAGAAAAAAGGAAAGAAAATAAAATTTTTATGATTTTTAGGATTTTTTTATTTTTTTAAAATTTTTTAATAGTAAGATAGTGACGTGAATAGTAACTACTATTACACAAATAGTAACTTACGGAAAACACATGCAGATTTCTACATGAACAGTACTTAGCACCTACAAAACATAAAATATTAACAAAAGAAAACAAATAAAACAAAAGAAGAAAAGTTAGTAATATATAAGACAAAAAGAAAAAGAAAATATATTGTACGATACTATACTACACTGAAAGCAATACCGTTCCCCGACAACGGCGTCAAAAACTTGATCTCGCATCTATTAACGCACTCTAAAATAACCCAAAGTATAAGGTTGTCTCAAGTAATACTTACTCGATGAATCCGAGGTCGAACCCATATGGAAGGATCTATTCAGTTCTAGTACATGTATTATATAAACTTTTTCTTTTTATTTAAGCTGAAAAATATGAGGATTAATATTTTTTTTATTTACAGAATATATTTACAATATTTACATATTTTTACAACATTTTTCATACTCAAATTTCAATAATTTGAAACTTTAATAACAAGAAATGCAGACAATTTAAACTAACTTAAGCAGAATAATGATAATGATAACAACAATTTAGATGAGTAAAACAACAATAATAATAGGGCTGAGGTTTAAAGGTTTCGTTATGACAATTATCTTAAATATATTTTAGTTTTTCTTTTTTATTTATTAGTTGGTTTAAAAATACATTATGCCATCCTATGTCGACAATAAATCAAGAGTTACTAAGCATTTACGGTGTCATTCCATGTCTATAATGTAGCAGAAACACAACTTAATAAATAGGCAGCATTTCAACATAACCTAACTAAAATAACAACCAAGATAATAAGTTAATCATTTACCGAGTCATTTTCTACCTACGAGTAATCAAGGTCCTCCTAAACATTATCTGTGCCAGTATATGTCGTTGATAAATTAAACTGTAATTTTGGCAGAGTTCTAGCTAAGAAAATATTGAAATTCTAAGTTTTTTAAGAAAATATTTTGGCATCACAACTGCTTAGAAAACTAAGAAAAACAAAAAAATATTTAAGGTAATTTTACTAAAATTTTCCCCTCTCCCCTCAACTAAAAAGAAATTTAAAAAGATATGATTAATAAAATACTACTGATATTATTAGGCATAATTTTTATAACATGGACTAGAAATATTATACAAAAAACTAGACTAAAAACTAAAATAAAACCTAAACTATTTAAAAGACTTAACTATTTATGTAACAACATTCTCATACTACGAGAAGGGGGTGCAGAACCGAGGCTTCAGCCTCGATATTTATAGGCATTCAAAAGTTACTATTTACATAGTTTTTAATTATTTTTTACTGTACCACGCTGAAAAATTTGGATCAAAATGATCCAAAATTTTCCACTTTTTTTTTTCACGCGAGATTCCCTTCGTTAGTGTCTGAGAATTCATTTGAGATTCTCTGCTTCTCGGCAATTGCACGTACTAAAACAGGCGCAATCTAGACCGTTAATTTTGAGATCCAACGACTCCCAAACATGGCCGAAAATGGGACAAGTGGGACCACATGGCCCACAAATAGAGACCGTCAGATCGGTCAGAGCATTGCATCGAACGGCTGGAAGGATTGCTTCATGTGTGAACAACCGCATGTGATTCAACAGCTTTGAAATTCACTCCTGACAAGCGTGAGAGTTGTCGGCGGGTGTAATGACGCGCGAATCAGATATCTCAACATGGAACGCACAATGACGCCCAGTTGACGTAGCTGTGATGCATTGACACGCGTCCCTACTTTGGACAGCCAAGATTATTTGGATGGTTCATCGAACGCTCCTTATTTCGCCACATGTCCTTCATATCAAAATTCAAAATTTTAATTGTTTTTTTATGCATTTGATGTCTGATTTTGTCCTTTTTACGCCGTTTTGTTCCATTTTTTCTCTAGATTTTAAATCTAAAATTCACAAGCATACTAAAATTAATTATTTTACAAAAAAAATAATTATTAAAAATATTTTTTTACATTAAAACACACAAAATTAATAACAAACTTATAAAAGTTCAAGTCTCTTTCGGTTTAGCACAGATATGATTTTTAAGACTTAGAAACATTTTTAGAAATTACTAAAAATATAGTAGGACATATTTATAAACTTAAAACATACTATCAAACACATTAAGACTTAAAATAAAATAATATAACATACATTTTACGATTTTAACTATTTATAGATTAAGCACATATTTACCACACTAAAACAACTCTAAAAAATTACCAAGAATATTATTAAACATAAAAACACAATAAAAACACATTTTAATACTAAGACACAAAAACACTGTTTATCACTAAATTGTTATAATTGAGGAGTTTTATGATAAATATTAATGCAAAATGATTGATTTTAACATTGAGAAAAATGCATTTTCTAAGTCTCATCACTGGCCATCGCTGTCACTGATGAAAGATTGCCATCTTCCAATCTAGTCAATAGTCTTTTCCATCACGCTTCACCAAAGATTGCGATGCAAATTTGACTTCGAGCTAATTCAGGGAAGAAGGAGGAGGAGAGAGAGAGTGAGAGGAGAAAGAAGGAAAATCAGGGAAAAAAGAGAGAGAGATGGAAAAAAAAGGAAAAAATGATGGTAGAAACTTTTTATGGCATTAGTTTTTTGATAGTTTTTTTAGCATAAAAAATAGATAGAGAAAAAAAATGACATAACATGTAATTTGGTTTAATAAATTTGTAACAATTAATATCAGGCCTAATTCACTACATCATGGCTTCAAGTCCAAGAAGTTGTGTACTATGCCGTTGGAGACATACTTTCGTACCTAATATTTATAGTCAAGAAGTCACTAAAGAGAAGAGGACAACCACCTGGCCAATGTCGATAACGTGGGCTGCAGTTAGTTTAGGCCAAGTGAAACAGATTTTTGCAAATTAATCATCGTCTCGAGTATGGGATCAAACGTAGTATGAGCTATGGTGTTGTGACGGTCAATATAAAACACTAAAAAAAAAAAAACTAAACTTTTAATTATAATAATTTTTAGTAAAATTTTTGGCCACAACAAAACGTTGTGATTAAAAATCTCATAAAAGTTTTAGCCACAACAAAATGTTTTGATTGAAAATCTCGTTGTTAAAAGTTTTAGTCATAATAAAAAGTAAAATAAAATTTATGATTAAATACATATTAATCATAATATTTGTTGTAACTAATAGTTTACTGAAAACTATTGTGGGTAAAATTCGAGAAAGAAGTGGGAAGGTCGCTACCCAATTATATATATCACCTATTCACTAGCAAAACTTGTGGGAAAACAGAAACCACAACAATAATGGAGGATTCTGTTCCCTTCCATCTCTGCCATGTCCATAAACTTTCCCTCTTCATCAACAGAGCCCATACCCTTCTACAATCAATTGCCATTTCCTTTCTCCTTTACTATAGAGCCTCCTTTTTCTTCCAACGTGCCACATCTACACCCAAGTTCCTAATATTTTCATGGCTTATCATCTCCTTTTCCGAGCTTGTCCTCTCCTTCACCTGGCTTCTTGGCCAGGCTTATCGATGGCGTCCGGTAACTCGCTCCGTCTTCCCCGAAAGACTGCCCGGCGACGAAAAACTTCCGCCCATCGACTTGTTCATCTGCACCGCCGATCCCGATAAGGAGCCCACTTTAGCAGTGATGAACACCGTGTTGTCGGCCATGGCAATGGACTATCCGGCGGAGAAGCTTCACGTGTACTTGTCGGATGACGGCGGTTCTTCTTTGACTTTAAATGGTTTGAGAGAGGCTTGGGCCTTCGCAAAGTTATGGATTCCATTTTGCAGAAGTCATAAGATTGATAATAGATGTCCAGAGGCTTATTTCTTTGGTGGTGATCATGTGAATTCTGACCTTGGTAGTGATGAGTTTAACACAGAAAGAGACAAGATAAAGGCTAGTTCTCTCTCCCAATTTTTTTTTTTTTTTTTGTCTGTTGTTATAAAAAGAGGTAGGTTCAGTTTGACAATATAGGTTCGAACCAAAGTTTTGAACTAAAAACATTGTAGCAATTTAAATTTGGTAAAAAAAATTGTTAAAATTTTTTGGTTGGAACTTATATTCCACAACAGGCTCTCTGATTTTATTTTATTTTTTTTTTTGGTTTTCTGAGGAAAGAAATTGTAACACTGAAGTGATAATTTTTTTTATAATTAGCTTATTTTGATTTGGTGCAGGAAAAATACGAGGATTTCAAGCACAAAGTCAGGGAATATGCAAGAAACGGATTGAAGAAGAGTAGTAGCAATCATAGTACTAGAGATCACCCAGCTATCGTCGAGGTATATATTTATATAGCATGTTTCGGAACGCATGGTTCTAATCAAAAATTGAACTAAGGTGTTTTTTTTTTTATTTTTTTTCTCATAAAATTTGAACCAAAACTAATTTAGAACTACATCTGTGTTTCCAAATAAACTATTAATCTGTTTTAATATTGGACTTGTGACTTTGAAAAGCACCTATAGATTGCATTTGAAAGTCCTAAAATCACCTAGTAAAGGAAAGGAAGAAGAAGAAGAAGAAGAAGAAGAAGAAGAAGAAGAAGAAGAAGAAGATGATGATGATGATGAGGAGGAGTATATAGTGTTTGGTAAAAGCTTATAAAATCACTTTAGCAAAAATAGCAAGTAGATTTTTTAGTTATTTTGAGAAGTTGGACTTTGTAGCTTTTAGGATGCATTTACTTTACGTCTATGATTATTTAGTTATGTAAAAATATATTTTAACAATTATATTATAAGATTGTCATTTTCAAATTAGTACTATAAAAAGATTATTGCTTATTACATCATTAAATAAATAAATAAATAATAACACTCAAAAATAATTAATTTTTATAATTTTACTTTCTTTTCCGATCGATCATGTTTTTCATTACATATCTTTATGGATTCATAAAAGCATCCATATTTCCACTTTTACTTGAAAAGTAAAAACAAACAATAATAAAGCTTAGAGAAGCACCACGATTCCGAGCTGGGCAATTATGTCTTTACGGATTGATAAAAGCATCCATGGATTCTAGTTCCACTTTTTCCAAAAAGTAAAAAAAAAAAAATATATATATATATATATATATATATATATATATTCAAATGATTGCCGGGCATGTTTTAGTGAAATTTCAAGCTATATCAGATCTGCCCAAGATTTTAAGCATACATCTCTACCTTTCTCTCGTTAACAATTGCATAGATACTTCCTTTTCACCTGTTACATCAGCCTCGGCAAATTAACAAAATTATCTCATTATCAACCAATTTAATTTCAAGATTTAACCCAACAACATCTTCAAGTCATGGCATAGATAGAGAACTTGGCTGAGAACAAGTGGCGATTGGCATTGATATTAAAGAGTAACTTTTTGTTTTTAAAAACAGAAAGCAACTTTTAAAAACAAATAATTCCTCCATGATCAGAAATATCACAAGAGTTCTCATCTTGCATCATTATATGAACTTCATTCCTCTTATCATTACCAACATTAGGAGAATCAACAATCTTTTCTTTTCTTTTCTTTTTTTTTCCCCCTTCTCTCTATCTCTTTAGAAATGAGCAATCTAATCATTTTAGAAACATTATTGCTGATGACAAGACACATATATATGTTGTACTATTACAGTAATATTTTCACAACGTTATTCTCTATACTATGCAAGTAGAAATTGGCTCAATATATTAGCTAATTTATTTTGTGGCTCCGAAATCATTAAATAATTAGGCAATTTCTCTTGTGAAAACAAAAAAAAAGTAGTACTCACCAGCGGATTTTTTTTAGCCATCAGATCCATTTAAAAAAAAAGTTATTTTGATCAAATCTAACATTTCAAAACTTATACCATTAATGAGGGTTTCCACCTAAGAATTCTTCAAATAATTATTGTTATTTTTCTTTACTTTATTTTCTTTTATTTCTTTTTCTTATTAATAAATACGAGTGATACCTTAAAAAAATAAAAAAAGATGCTGCTACCCCACCTCTAATTGATTAATTACACAATCAATATACATACATATATATATATATATATATCTATAATAAACAACTCCTAATAAACTAACATAACATTGCATAAAACATTTGTACGTTTGGCAGGTGATGCAAGATTTCTCGAGTGATGGCAAAATACCTTTCCTTGTTTATGTTTCTCGAGAAAAATGGCCTTCTTATCCTCACTATTTCAAGGCCGGAGCTCTTAATGTTCTTGTATGTCTCCTATACATATATATTATTACCCATGTCTTTATTTTTTTTAACACACTAATATGGACTAATAATATTTTTTTTCTTATATATATTTGATATATATACATATATATGTATGTATGTATATATACATTTGCAGCAACGGGTGTCTGCAGTGCTAAGCAACTCTCCTTACATTCTAGTGCTAGACTGTGACATGAATTGCAATGATCCAAATGTTGCTCGGAAAGCAATGTGTTTCCATCTTGATCCCAAGATATCACACACTCTCGCTTTTGTTCAATTCCCTCAAAAATTTCGCAACATCAGTAAAAACGACATCTATGACAGTCAGCTTAGATCAATATTTACGGTACGTAAATGTGTTACACATGTAAATAACACTACAACACAGTGCACACTGGTTTTTACATATAGGGTATGTTTAAATTTCCATTTAGAATATATCAATCTAGACTCTAATTTATGACCTCAACAAAAAAAAAAACATATAATTGAAGCATCTTCTTATATATCGTTTGGCATAACAATGACTATAGAATTAAAATATGGTCGCAATTTGATAGTATTCTATGTAGGCTCAAATATCATTAAGTGTGTAAATATTATTTGATTAAATTTGATATATCATTATGATAATTACCGTATATGTAATTATTTTATGACTGTTAATTAAAAATATTCTAAAAGGTTTTGCTAAATTTCAGTTTCACCCCCAATAATTTTTTCTTGTGTTGTAATTTTTCTTTATCTATTTTGATTTTATACTTCGTTTATTATATTGCATTTTTTTTTTTGTGTGTGTCGAATTAGGTGCTATGGGAAGGTATAGATGGGCAAAGGGGACCAATGTTATCTGGTACTGGCTTTTTTATAAAAAGGTTGTCACTATACGGAAGCCACATTTTTAAAGAAGGTAAACATTTTACGTTAATACACAAATATAGGTGGAATTTAATTCAAAATGTATTCGAACCGATTACTATTCACTCGTAGTGTTTAAATGCTCTCCATTCTGTTTATGCTATACTCCAAAATTTGTCTTATAATCCTCTACCATATATGATAAACATTTTTTTAATAAGCATATGATATATATGATAAACATTTTTTTAATAAGCATATGATAAACATTTTGTTAATTGATCGAAGTTTGACCATACAATTGGATGTAGATACGGTGAAACTTAGGCAAGCTTTTGGTCCATCCAATGAATTCGTCAAAACACTTCACATCGAAAACTACAAGCCTAAGATGATGGAAGGCAGAGATGCGGCAAAATTGATGGGAGAGATGGAACTATTAGCTTCTTCTACTTACGAAATTGGCACAAAATGGGGTCAAGAGGCAAGTATAATATATACAATATACGAATCGAAGACTGTTTATTTCATTCTATTTCATTTTTCAAGATTTATTATAAATTAACGAGTTAATATTTATTGGTTCTCCTGAACTTTGAGGTCATTTTTATTTTGTCTTTTAAATTTTAAAAACTCCTATTTTGTCCCATGAACTTTTAAACAAAATCTCATTTATCTCGCTTTTAGAATTTTTTTTTTAAAAACGGTGGGAAAAAAGGGATTAGTGCACTTAACCAAACATAAAAAAGACCGCATGACAATACTTAAACCTCTTTTTTTAGTTTGATTTCAATATATAAATTCTAACAAAAGGAGATTTTAAGTGACGCTCAATCAAAATTCAGAGAAACCGAAGAACTTAAAGTATGAGAAACAAACTAAAAAGGAGTCAAAGTTGAGGCACAGCGGGGAGAATAATCTAATCTGTTGAACTAATAATTTAGTGGTGTGTCATTATAATGATGAGGCAGGTGGGGTTTCTGTACGGTTCGATGGTGGAAGATTACTTGACAGGATTTACATTACACTGCAAAGGTTGGACTTCTGTCTATTGTGATCCACCAAGGCCACAATTCCTTGGTTGTGGCACCACCAACTTGAATGACTTTCTTATCCAGAACAGACGCTGGAGCTCTGGTTTGCTAGAAGTTTCTATTTCAAAGTATTGCCCTCTTATATATGGCCCTCTTCACATGATGTCTATTCTTCAAAGCATGTGTTATGCACAACCTGGACTTTGGCCTCTTTCTTTCTTCCCCTTGTGGTGCTTTGCCACCGTTCCTCAGGTCTGCCTATTATATGGCATTCCTATATACCCGGAGGTAATTATAAAGGAAAAAAATCTCCAAAACTTACTTGTAGAACTCTGATTAGACCTGTGTATATTTTAATGTCACTCACATATCTATGTACAAAAATATTTTTAGAATAAGCAAAAAAATTTCTTAAAAGAAAAGGGCAAAAAAAGAAAAAAGAAAAGACATGATATGTGTATGTGTGTGTATTATTATATGTACAGTAGTGCAAGTCACCTTGCAGGTTTTTTTAATAAGAAAAAAACTTAGTTGAAAAAAAAAGGTCTTACAAATCTAAAACATAAAGAAAAACAAATGTGTGTGTGTATATCAAATGCAAACAAAAGAAAAATAAGAATATAGGCAACCAATAAGAATAACTTAAGAAAGTGTTCACCTTTGTACTGGTTATTACCAATTAAAATAGAAAAAAAATACTTTTACAAAGACTCCAAACTTTACCTTTAATTTCATCTTTTGTCCACAATTTTCCTAACGTACATATCTATGGTACTATTTTGATGCAGGTCTTGAGTATATTTTTTACCGTGGTTTCTTTTATTTTCCTCTCGGCCTCATCTCAGCATTTTTACGAGGTACTCACAACAGGAGGGTCATTCAAGACATGGATAAATGAGCAAAGGATTTGGATGATGAAGTCAGTTCCTCACTTCTATGGAAGTTTAGATGCATTTTTGAAGAGGATTGGTGCAAAGGAAGCGAAATTCAATACCACTAATAAAGTGGAAGATGATGAACAAGAAAATCTATACCAAAAAGGCCTATTTGATTTCCGTACATCCACTATGTTCCTTGCTCCAATGGTTGTCCTAATCATCTTGAACATGGTTTCCTTTCTTGTGGGGATTTCTAGAATCATCTTCATCAATGGATATTTAAACAAGATGTTTGTTCAATTTTTTATCACGTGTTATGTCTTGGTTATAAATTACCCCATTATTGAGGGGATGATAATAAGGAAGGACAAAGGTCGAATTTCATCCTCAGTCATCATATTATCTGTTGTATTTTGTGTAATTTTCTTGTCGTTCGTATCTATTGTTTTCTTGTACTAAAGCAACAGTTATATGCTTGAAAATTTCCAATAATTATCTGGAATTTAGTATGTTATTATTAATTAATAAAGACGTAATGTAGTTTTGTTTTTCATTTAAACTAAATGTTGTTTTTCCCTTGTGCTGCATTTGTAGCGTGTCGATTTAAAAAAAAATTTATGAAATACTTTTGTCTGGTATTCTATCTATGATTAAGCCAATAAATTTAAACGCGTATTCTTAACTAAGTCAAACAAACTATTGCTAATAATAATCGTTCCATCTTCAATGGAAATCAAAAGGCAATAATTTTTTTCCAATTTATCACAATTATAATTTCTAATGCATTTAACAATCATGTTTTCCCCCTATAATATCTCCACCTATTTCACACCATGAAATAGATCAAACTCATCATTTTGTTATTTTGTTTTTCTAATATTTTACAGATTGAGGAGGACGCGCATATCTTTGAAGTTTGAGGGGTATCTTATTAGGAGTTCTATAATTACAGGGAAATTTTTATAATTGATCCAATTTAATATCTCTCCTTTTTTGTTTTTCTTTTTTCTTTTGTTAATTGTCTTCACTACAAGATTTAGAGGCTTTAGCGACGAAACTTTCATTGTTGTCGCTAAAGAGAATTGAAAAACAAATGTAAATGTTGTTATCAATTAGGACAAAAGTCGTCGCTCAAACGTTTTAGCGGCAACAATAATTGTCGTCAAAATATCTTATGCAACTTTTTAAGATTTTAACCTTTTTGACGATGACAAATAGGATGAAAAACCCACTATCCTGTTATTATTATTATTATTTTTATTTTTGTGAATTTCCCAAAGTACATAAGGATATATATCATACCTCTACATTTATATTACTCTAAAAAAAAAAAGAAAAAGAAAAAACGTCGAATTTTATTAACATCTCTTTTCTGTTATGTGGTGGTTGTATACTTCATATGCATCGTCCCCATTCACAAGAATACCGCCCCATCAAACCCTACTTTCTTATCATGACCCCACTCTCTTAACAAACTTCATCACTGTCATGCACACTAAAAAAACCCCAACGACAAAAATTCACAACATCATCCACAAACCCAAGCAACAACAACATTGTGTCTCACGATCAAGAAGATCATGTTTGTCAAAAATACGAACAGGCTAGCAATATTAGAAGTGTACCCCAGTTCCCACTAGACTCTAACTCATACAAAATTCTCAATGAGTTCGGCATTGACATCAGCACCGTCATCTACAGGGCCCTTTACCGTCCATTGAGCTCCGCCATGGTCGCCATCAAGTCCATAGACCTCGACCAGTCCTATGCTGACTTTGACCCCATTCGGCGAGAGGCCAAGTTCATGTCCCTTCTTTCCTACCCCAACATCCTCAACGCTCACTACTCCTTCACCATTGACCGTCGCCTCTGGGTCGGAATGCCCTTTATGTCTGTCGGCTCTTTGCAATCCATTTTCTCCTCCTCCTTCCCTGATGGCCTCTCCGAGCCTTGCATCACCGTCGTCCTCTGTGAAACCATAAATGCCCTTTCCTATCTCCATGACCAAGGCCACCTTCATTGTGACATTTGTTGGGTTTTGTTGGATTTTGTGATTCAAATACGCAGCGAAAAATTAAAAATTAATTCCCACAAAACCCTCGCAGAATCCATGCAATTCGATTAGATTGATAAGAAAGTCATAGAATCTCACCAGGATGACAAAACGGGCAAGATTCTGGAAGGGAGAAAGCGGGTTCACTCCGGTGATATCCTAACTCGAGCTTTTAGTATTCAAGATCGGTCAAAATCTGCTTTTCTTCTCATAATCCACTTCCAACTCTAACTCCGAGTTCCTTTTCTTCTCACTCTCTAGCTCCAACCTTAGCCTCTTCACCATCCACTACAAGAAAATATTGATTACACGACATTTATTTCACGACCGTTGCACAAAAACCGTCATGTAAAAGGCAAAAATGCCCGGCAAGTTACGCCCGTGAAAACGAAGACCATCGTGAGAAGGTGTGAAGATACCACGACGGTTTTCTGAAAAACCGTCGTGGAAGATTAGCGCTACCACGACGGTTTTCTCCAAAAACCGTCGTGGTAGCTTATATCTACCACGACGGTTTTTGAAGAAAACCATCGTGGTAGCCCTAATCTTCCACGACGATTTTCTCAGAAACCGTCGTGGTAGCTTCCTTAAAAGCCCCCCCCTCGGCTTTCAAACAGTACATTTCAGAAACACACTTTACAAAAACAAACACAGACCCTTCTGAATCAGCCGCCGCCGTCTTTCTCCGCCTCTACACTCCTTAATCTCAGCCGAAATTGTAAGTTTTTTTTGTACAAAGTGAGAAATAGTTGTTGATTGTGTTGTTTATTCCGTGAAGTTTGTATTGTGGATCATGGGTATGATTTCTTCGTTTTATAATGAGTATGTGTAACTTGTTTAATTTATGATGACCGGGTGATGTTTTTTTTATGATTAATTAATATATGCATGTAGGCGTGGGTATATATATAAATTGTGAAATTAATTTTAATTGA
>CAMOHE010043069.1:7983-36313 GCA_946598075.1 Artocarpus hirsutus
ACACTTTCCTTTTTATCCTTACTTTACCTTCTTATTATCTTTTGTGAGCATGTCAGATGCAGTCACATCATATGCAAACACTTGCAATTCATAACTTGTACCGTGAAATCTATCGCATAACGAATGCAACTTATTACATATCAAATGCATCATGTAATGCAATCACCATTTGCAAAATCACAACTTTTATTTTGAAACTTAACTTTATGCATAACAATGCATCATAATGCTTATAACTTTAATCATAAAATATTATGCATCATCAAAAATGCAAAACATACTTTAAATGCTTTCAAAAGCATAACTTGAACATTTTAAACTTTATGCATTATCAAAAAGATTTAAAAATCATTTTCTTCATGCTGTAGGTGAGGTCTGAAACTTACCCGTACTATGCTATATCGTACACTATTTCTTTCATGTCTCGTTCCTTTCTCATTTCATTTTCCTTTCGTTAGTCGGCTCCTGTGTCCTGATCATACGACAGCCGACTCATTAATAATCTTTCTTTTTATCAATCCACTCGATTGATAATAAAACGTAAGCATTAAACATGCATTCCCTTTATATAACTTTCCGTCTCACTGGCGGTTACGTTACTCAACATATTACGGAACATTTTCCGTCTAATAACGTTATGCTAAATCGGAGCGCCCGGCTCCGTTCTAGCCATTTTCGTAAAAATGACGATTTTGCCCTTGGCGGGTTTTTCGTCCATTTCGTGACTTAACAAAACTCATAACTTAACTTAACATTCCCTTACATACATAACATGAAAAATCACCACTAAGAAACGTTTCCCGATATCGGGCGTTCCGGGTCCATTTTGATCATTTTCGTAAAATGACCATTTTGCCCTTTGTGTCATTTTCCTTCATTCTTACATAAAATAGTGTACCAATCACTGATCATGCAATTTCATAAATCTTATGAAAGCATCTAAATACGATTCATACTGTAAGTGAGATTGCCACTTACTTGGACTCCGAGCTACGCGGGTCCGTTGTACCTCGCTGTATCCACAGTATATGAAGCATCCTCTGTAGTGCTCCTCAAGCTACCATAAATGGATAGGAGTGTTTCCTGGAGATCCTACATTCTTTAACATGTCATTCTGGACTCCAATACTGCTGTTTGAATCGCCTCGATCCGCGTGTAGTCGGTACCAGATGATTTTCATCGGAGTTGAATTAGCTTGAATGGAGATCACCGTTGCATTCAGAGTGTCGAAACGAGTCAGGAGGTGGTCTCAGATCGTCGATCGGAGGTCCGGATCATAAAATCCCAAATTGGCCTTTGACCAGCGGTTGGCCACCGTTGACCGCCGTCACGTGGCTCCGTTGGCAGTTGGGCTTGAGCCTACCCCACCTAAATCGACCCTCCTGAGTTCATTAGTGGGGTCAATTTCATCCAATTTGGCCTCTAAACATGCAAATCAGACACGGGTACCATGGCTAAAACCGGTGATATCGATCTCGGTTTTCCGGGGATACTACTGTGAAATTGGGTTAGGGGAAACGTTCCCCGTGACCCTCTGAGCAATTCCCCCATAGTGGGGTTGCTCGACACGGCGTGAGGCGGTGGCTCCGCCTACCCTCTCGGTGGCGCACGACGGAGATGTCGTTCTCCCTCCATCCGACGACACTTTGCACAATTGAAGGCACCAACACGTTACCTGTGCTCTTCTGAGCATAACCGTGCCATCAATTTGGCACAATAGCGGCGCGACGGGCAAGATCGTCGTTGCTCACGACGGCCGGTGGCGGAGTAGGTGGAACTCCGGCAACCAATGGTTGGATCATAAAATTGAGTGGGGGCTTTTGATGGCCGGCCCACTCTGAACCTTTTGGTGGGGGCGGTGCGCCTCACCGCTGTCGGGAACGACGGTTCCCGTGGTGGTGCCACGGTGAAGCTAGGGCGGCTCCGTCGAAGCCCTTCCAACTGGAATTGAGCTGGGAAATGGATACCTTTTTGCTCATCTCTTCACCCTGAGTCCATAGAGACCAAAATCACCTCGATTGGTGGTCGGACGGCGAAGATATCAGCTCGAGAAATTTGGCTTCCACCGCCACTTTGGGCGGCGCGTGAGCCTTCCTCTGGCATCATTTCGGGCTGCTTGGCACACTGTTGAGCTCAGTTCATCGAGATCTTTCCAACGGTGTGGGAGGTGTCAAAAACGGAGCTCAAAATCTTAAAGTCACTTTTGTGTGAGGAGAGAGAAACTAGAGAGAGAAAGAAGAGAGAGAAAGTGCTGAGATTTATCCAAATTTTTCTTTTTTTTTCTCTTTTTGCTGTTATATTAAAAACTATGAAAAACACTTTTTACACAGTCCAATTCTGTACTATGTGACTTTACAGCAGTCCAATTCTTACACCGCATTACTTTTACAGTGTAATTTTCATACTGCATAATTTCATCAGTGTATTTTTCTTACACTGTATTATTCCAATACCGT
This sequence comes from Artocarpus hirsutus, assembly GCA_946598075.1. Lineage (NCBI taxonomy): Eukaryota > Viridiplantae > Streptophyta > Magnoliopsida > Rosales > Moraceae > Artocarpus > Artocarpus hirsutus. The sequence goes on from CAMOHE010043069.1 coordinate 10,440, forward strand.
ATAATTTTCATGTTATTATACAGTATTTTCCTCAAATCATGTTTTTTTGCCTCAATTAAATCCTTAATTCAATGCATTTCTAGTGCATTAAAATTTCCAGTCGTTACACCTTGGCTCATTTTTCTACTCTCAGCTATGCTAATATTGTCTAATCCTCTACTCTGCTCTCAATATTTTCATAGTTATTTTGGCTAAAGCTTCGAAATATCTCTGCAGATCCACTGGTGACGTTCAGGTGGTAGAGCTCAAGTCATCCATCAGAGGTCACAGAGCAGGTATGGGGGAATTCATGTTTTGGAAATACGTCTAAACACTAAATGCTCTAAAACTATCAACACTTACTTGTTAAGGAGGGAAGATAACAACAGTCAGTATCAACATTTGACCATGTGATGGAAGTTTTTTTTTCTTTTTTTTTTTTTTGTAGAAATTTTTCCTAATTGAATAAATGTTTGATGTTCTTGGTTAACTTGATGCTTTATTGGTAATTTTAAGAAAGACAGAAGCCTCTGTTATAAGTATTCCAAGAATGTGAGAGATCTTGTCTTGATTTTAGGCTATGGTCTAACTCAACTTCGCAACCAGAGTGATAAGAGTGCAAAAGTATACATTTTTTAAGGCTTAAATCATTTATTTATGCTTTTATTTCTCATTAAATCCTCTCATTAATAGTATTTTTGTGTTAATAAGTGTTTTTTGTGTCTTAGTGTGTAAATATGTTTAAAAATATACTTTTATTGTATTTTTTATATTTAATAATATTATTAGTAATTTTTAGAGTCATTTCAATATGTTAACTATGTGTTTAGTTTGTAAATAATTAAAACTCTAAAATAATATGTGGTAATTTTATTTTGAGTTTTAAAGTGTTTGTAAATAAGTTTGTAGTTTGTAAATATGTTCAATTATATTTTTAGTAATTTGTAAAAATATTTTTGAGTCTTAGATAATATATCTATTAAGGTTTGTTAATTTTAAAAAATTTTATTTATTTTTATTGTGTTTTGTGTGTTTTATAGTAAAATAAATATTTTTTAATTATTGTAAATATTTTGTTTGTAAAATAATTGATTTTAGTATGTTTATAAATTTTAGATTTAAAATCCATAGGAAAAATGGAGCAAACGGCACAAAAAGGCAAGAACAGACTTTAAATGCACAAAAAATCAAAAGAAATTCAAAATTTAAAAAGAAATGACATGTGGCAACATGAAAACCGTTGGATCGTGCCACCGAATCAATCTAGAACGTCCACGTGTCGCCAGCTGTCTCTTAATTCTCATAATCAACTCTGGATCCAATGTGGTGCTTCCCATGTGTGCTTGCTCTCCTAACTGTGCGATTAGCTTACTTGTGACCAATCCAATGGTTAGAAAACTCTCTAGTCTTGCACCATCTGAGCCGCACATTGAGTCTTCGTCTACACATTTGAGGGCCATAAGCGCTGCACATGCCTTTTATCCTGGTCTGTACCTCAACGAATCTCGAAGTAAAACAAGCATGGTAATGAACGCGTAACAACACGAAGAAAAGAAAGAAAATTGATTCTTTCAATTGCATATGCATAGCATGCAACTGAAGGATGAAGAGAAATAAATTAAAAATAATAATAATAAAAATAATAATAATATAATAAATAAATAAATAATAAAAAAATATTAATAAAAAAATCTAAATAGTAACTTTTCCCCTCTATATAAACCCCCCTCCCCTTCTTAGAAATTCATCCCTTCACGGCCTTTTGGCCGTTCTTTCTTTCCCTACTGTTTTTTCTCAACTGTTGGGTCAGACTCAACAGTGCTCCCTTTTAGGAGGAGATACTGTTAGGGTAATCTCTCAACCCCACTTTTAATATTAAAATAATGTCTAAATTAGTGTAGAGAGTTTGATGAGATAAGATATGATCTTGTATGCATAATACTTTGGAATAGATTTTAATTCTATTTCTGCTTTGTAATGTTTATATTTTTATGGATAAATTATATTTTTCAAGTCCTTAATAATTATTGTTAGTGTTGTTATGTGGCCTATTTTTACATAAATTCAGTCATGCTTTTTTTATGTAATTTAATTATAAAAACCTCGATTTTATTTGATAAAGAATTTCAAATTTTAGGCCATTTTGAGATTTTGACAAGATTTGTGGAAAACATATTAATTCTAGAAACTCTAACACAAATGAATAGACAAAATAAATTATCCCACAACATCCCCCCTCCCACCCCTTTCACTGTAATAACCAGAAAAATCTAAAAATTAATAAGTATGATTAATTAAGGATTTTTTCATAACTACTCAGCTAAGTACTTGAGAAAGTACAAGTGTAGAATTTATTAATACACAAATTTAAAGGTTTTAATAGCTATAAGACTTTAGAAATAAATAATGTTATGAATGCACAAATTTATGTGCTTTATTTATGAAACATGTAATACATGTAATGTTATGATAGTATACTTAAATAATTAAAAATAATTATTTTGTGTGCTAAACTAAAAGTTAATGATTCAATAATTTCATGTATGAGCCAAAGAAATAGCATTTATAAGAATCTTAATTAAAATATTTAAATTGAGATTATTTGACAAAAGTAGAATTTTCAACTTACTATGATTATGTGAAAATTCCTATATGATATCAGCTTAGGAAGAGTAAACTAGACCAATAGTGACATCAGCTTACAAATATAATTCTGAAATGGTGAGCACAAAATTTACGAAAATAAGATTGATCTCAAAATTTAATGAGATCATAAAGTAAGGTAAGAAGATTATAAGTCATAAGGATTATTGAAAATTCAAGAATTTGCAATATCCTATATGTGCATAGTTAGTTATTTACAAATGCAAATAGCTATGTGAAATTATAAGAACATTAATGGAGCCACAAACATTAATGAGCCTTTAAGACAATGCAACGTCACAAATGGATTACTTCCAAATCCATAATGCAATTAAGAAAAGTTTAAAAATATCCATAGATTGCATGTACACCTATAAGAAACTTTTACGAAAAATACTTCGGGTTATACTCATAAAGCACGAAATCATACTAAGTTTAGAATTTAAATTAAATTGACTTTCAAATAGTCAATTTAATTTACAAAATCTTAAATTATATTATCATTTTCATGATGAAATTAGAAATTTTTAACTTGAAAATTTTTAATGAAAAATATTTTAATTAACATTTTAAAGTTTTTAATTTTACCAAAAAAAATTATTTTTATCAAAGCTATAAAAACATAAAATTATTTTTAGAAAAATAAGTAAATGTAGTGTTTATAGCTAATGACCGTTTTTGACGACAAATGTATTAAACTTTACTGTTTCAAAATAAAATTACAAAATCCACACAGTATAGATAAATTTATGAAAATAGTTTATGACGGTATGAATATTTAAGTAAGAAAATAATACAATAAGCAAATTAGAATTTGTGTAATTATTTTTAAAGAGTAAGAATACTATAGTTTTAAAAGTATAGCTATGTTTATAAAAATTTCAAGTTTACAAAACAAATTTGATCACTTTGAAGTGACACAGAATTAGACTATGTAGATCATATGAGAGTCTATAAATACATGAAACAAAAAAAATTGACCAATCAAAAATTAGCCACACTCTCTCTCTACTTTCTCTTTCCCCTCAAACCCAGTCCAAGAATCTGGCCTTCGTCTTTGACACCTCCCGCACCAACGGAAAGCTCTCATCGTGCTACCCATAACACCGCCAAAGGAAGCCATACACATCGGTCAAAATGGCAGAAAAACCCAAAATTTTTCGACGAGATATCTTCGTCGTGCGGTATCTGTTCAACAAGATTCTTGTTCCTACACGATCCCCATAATGAGATAAACAAGTTCCACCTTTGGTTGCACCTCAACATCTGTCGAAGAGCTCCACTCATCTACCCCCATCGTGCATTGCCATACCACCGTGGAACTCCGCCTTGTCGAAGGAGGTGACCGACACCGCCCCTCCCAATGGACTCAAAGGGCTACGAAAATAGAGACCCATACTAGAACCGTGCTGATTTGCCATGGCACAGCAAAAAACATCGAATGCCCACTTGAGCCACCATAAGCCACAACGTTCCGACGATCCACACCATGGCACACCACTCCACAGGTGCCATTCGATTCAGAGGGTGGTGAAGAATGAGTTGCACCCCTCAATTTCACACCACGACAACCGTTCCTCAAAGAACAGAGTTGTCATCACCGAACCATTGTAGAGGAGCTCGATCTCTCTGATTCCAAAGTCAACTCAAATTAGGTAGGGTAAAACACTCAGAATAACATGATAAGCAAAACCCACTAGTCAATTTATGGGTTCCGTGACAGGAGGACTGAGACCAGAGTTCGTCTTCTAGCACTATTGATGGCAACTTCAATTAGCATAGCTGGAGGTGAAATTGAATGAAATTGATTTGACCATTAAGCTCAAGAGGTGGAAAAATAGGCAAACCCGAAGTTTTAGCCGCCACCACCCACTGGAGCCACCGCACGAGCCACCATGGGTGGCCAGGCTCCAACAGACTTGCGGTTTTGGTGACTCGGACCTCCGATCGACAATTCAAGATGATGGTGCCCTACGTTTGAGCTAATTCCACTTCGATGAAAATCGTCTGATACCAGCTACACACTCGGATCAAACAGTAACGAAATCCAGAATGACGTTTTCAGCAATGCATGATCTCCAAGAAGCATTCCTAGCCATCCACGATCACTTAAGGGCCACTATCAAGGATGCTTCGCAAACTGTAGATACAGCGAGATACAACTGGACCCGTTTAGCTTAGACTCCAAGTAAGTAGGAATCTCACCTACATATGAATAATTTTAAATAAATTTCTTTACATGTTTTTGTAAAAATTATGAAATGCATAAATAACAATATGTTATGCCATACTATGTGATGATGTGTATTGTTATTAACGACGCGTGATGAGATGTATTGACCAGCCATGTCTATAATTTAATATGATCAAGATATGCTGTGTCATGTGCTGGTATGATTATGTTAAGTGATGAATGCAGTATTGATTTATAATGCTTACTCACTTTTAGGTTACGCGTGTTGACGATGTATGAAGCATGATATATGTAATATGATGCCATATAGTGATAAGTCATACTGAATACACATAATAAGATAAGTGAAACTTATAAGACAAGTTAAAGGTGTCGTACCAACCTCTCGACCCACGGGGAGGCTTAAATACAAGTTATGATCTTGGTATTATTAGGGACTTCATGAACCCTAACTCCCTAAGAATCACTGTAACTGGTACGATCACTTGGGCTCAAAGTAAAAAGACAAGTTATAGCTTAAATAATTATGCATAAAACAAATTAAGCATAAAATATTCATGCATATTTTTAATTAAATGATTTTTAATTATGTTTTGTGAGACTAATTTCCTTCTTACTAAGCGAAAGCTTATTTAAGTATGTTCATACTGTAGGTAAGAAAACCTGTTAATGATATTTGATGGGTAGTGATGAGCGGCGGATGAATGGTGGAGATAGGAATGGATACCGTTCACATAATGTAACATTTTGCAATTTTAGTTTATGAATTTATGCATGTTTATGGTTTACGAGATTATGTATATCTTTAGTTTACAAAAGTTATGCATGTATAAATAGTAAATCAAATTTCATAATCATGTTTTAAAAACTAACGTTTTAGTCATACAACCTTGATCTATAGAATTTTAACGTTTTAAAAATATTGCAATAGACAATGCAACAATACGCGAAAATTTTCAAGTAAGAAAATTTTAAGATTATTTAGAATTAAAAATGATTATAGGAGTTTTACATTAAAATAAGAAAGGAATTTTTATTGAATATGTTTTATGAATTTATCATGAGAGTTTAAAGGAATATCTTAAAGAATTTAGTACGTTAGACTTTAAGTTATAAGAAATTATATTTCGATTAGTTTAAAAGAGTTGTAAGAAAGCATTATGTTAGTTTGAAGATAATAAATTATAAGTAAAATATATAGATAATTTTTAAGAAAGTATTAAAGAACATTTAAAGTAGGATTTTATTTCAACATTTAATTTAGAATTGTTTTTGAAATAGCTTAATTTAAATTAAGAAATATTTTAAAAGTAATAGTTTTTAAATAATCATTCTTATGTTAAAAAGAAAAGTTTCAAGAAAATTATTATGATTATGTGTTAAGAAATTAACGTTATGAGATATGTAAAGGATTTCATTTTTTTTAATTATGATTATGTTAAAATGTAATAATTATTATTATGTTATTATCACGTTTGAGAAATTAATTATTATGTTAGAATTATGAAATTAAGTTTGAGAAATGATTATTATTACTTTTAAGGTTATATGTTAAGAATTTATTGTCAAGATTTCATTTAGAAAAAAAAAATTACGCTGTAAATTTCAGTACTGTATGTTAAAGTATGTTTAAGTTCATGATTATATAATTAAGTAACGATCACGTATGTAGGGTCATTACATTCATGCTAAAATAAAGATAGGAGCAGCCTTTGCCTCTCCCCACCCGCCGACTTCCGATTGTCGCCACCTTGCATGCACTGACTAGAAGAATTGGTCACCACCTCGAACCTTTGGTCACCGAGGCAACTCCGGCCTACTTGTCACCAACTGCTGTAGAGAGCCATGGGAAGTTTGAAGTTTTCAAACCTTTCCATGTGATTCCGGTGCCATCCAACTTCGCCACCTCTAGCTGACCACATCCTCGTGCTACTCATGTCAAGAGGAGCAAAAACCACCCACCTCGTTGGTTCGATCGTCGCCTGATTTCTTTGGGCCACAACACCCTCATTTTGGCAAATTTTCTAATATTCTGGTGAAATGGACACCATTTTGAGAGGCCACCACCGAAACCATACTCCCCACACTGAGAGCTTCATTTTGGTACCCACCTCGACCACCACCTTCACCATCAACATCAATCAATATCGGTCAACCGTGACCCAACCCTCAAAAAATGACGAAGGTGCATACTGGCCTATTTTTGATGCTCCAAGCGTGTTTGCGATGTCGAAATTGAAAGAAGGAATTCCAAAATGCTTGAACAACAAACAAAGTTTCAAATTTTGGGCTCAACAGTTCCAATTTTTCCAACAGAGAGTTTTTGCGCCTCATCGGACTTTCTAATAGAAATTTCGACTACCCGAAACTTGTAAAAATTTTTAGATAAATATTTTTTTGAAATTTGTGATATAATTTAGTTTCATGGATCATAATGGTTGAAATAAATAATTAGAATTTCCTAATTGATGGTGAGGTTGATTATTGGTTTAATTAATTGTATTCATTTATTTATTATTATTATATAAATGCTCTGGGTGATACATCTTGAAGTTATAGCATGCCACAACTATTTTGAGAACTGTTTCTTGCAGGTTTATAATTTTGATTTAGTCGAAAAACAGCCATGATGCTGTCGGAATTTCGTTAGAGCTATCTAAACTAATAGACTAACTTTTTGAGAGCATGAGTGATTTGACATTTGTGGTTGTGATTTTATGTGAACCCGCTAGATTATGCTATGGCCATCTGGAAAATTCCTCGAGGATTGTTACAACATATAATTTGAGGCACAATGGACACGAGGTACTCATTCGAAGCACAACCAACATCTTTATATTTCTTCCTTTCCTCGTTTCCTTCACTAATGATCAGAACTTGAATGTTAGAGTTAACTATGAATTTTTGAGTTTATATAGGATTAGATTGATGTTCTTTTAATGTTTATTTATTTATTTATTTTAATTATCGTATTTATTTTTGTCAATAGATTTAAAAATTGAATAGCGGTATTCCTACTGGGTTCTAACTCACTCCTTTTTTCCCCAGGTGGTGTTCAGTGCGAGCTAGACTGACAGAGTAGTTAGAGCATTGAAGAGCTTGTGAATAAATTTTTGGGTAATACTTCTGGAGGGATCTTCGTGTTCATAAATATATGTATCTTTTAAAACTTTGATTATCTAAATTAGTACTGGATTGTGGCTTAAGAACTTCATATGTATTTACTATATGCTAAGTGCTATGTACTAAGGGGGTGATGCATAATGGACTCTTTGATGAACGTGTTACTTTATGATAATTATGTGTTTTATATCTAAGTTTGATGGTGGACACATTACTATGGATTTAGGAATTAGAATTGAAAAGTAAATAAATATATATATATATATATATCTTTGGAAAATTAGAGTTCCCACTAAAAGCGCTGCTTTCACAAATTTTTAAAGTTTTATCACTAGCCCTAATTTTGGGTTGTGACATTAATTATGTTGCACAACTAATATTAACAATAATGAAATAACGCTCAATTTTATAGAATGTCTTTTACTGCAATGTGATTTGTTATGTTGTTGATTTTAGATATTTCATAAGACAAGATGTTGCCAAAATTAACGTAAAAATTTACTCCATTTAAATATAATAATTTTTGATTTATTGTTATCTTTTCTATTTTAAAATTATGTAAATTATAATTGCAATAACAGCAGTTATAATTTTTATAATTAGTACACAAAATTACTAATGAGATGTAATTATTTTGCTACTTTTTATAGGAAAATCTTTACTGCATTATAGCTTATTATATTATCATTTTTTGGTTAACTTGTAAAATTAATAAAAGTGCTTGCAATTAATGATAAAAGATATAATAAATCAAATACTTTAGATAATTATTTAGTGTTAAAATTTTATATCAGTTACAAAACATATAAGAGATTCTTGAAGCTTTACCATTTTAATTTTATGTTTTAAAATCTTATTTTAAAATTCTTAAAAATATTAGTTTTCTTTTAAGTTTTGTTAAGAAAAATCCCTTTCCATTTTAAACTAAAAAATTTTCAATCTTTCAAAAACTCATCTCTCTGTAGATACAACAACCTTTCTATACTACACACGTCCACGTTTAAAGAATCATTTTGGGCAACACAACACAGAGCATTTTAATGTCTATGAATTTTTTGAATCCAAGAAAGCTCCACAAGAGTTAGACTGTCATTTTTATTTCCTTCTCATTTCTTTCGGACGAATTCTTTTCTTGATGCAAAAGCCAACAATTACAATCTTCTAGTACCATCAATAGAGATCTGATAAAAAAATCTTCTAGAACTAGAGCGATATGTTTAAGCCGGGTTGGGGATAATCTGACCCAGTAATAGAAAACAAGTAAAATGATGGGAATTAAAATTGCACTCTCTCGGAACTAGTCAAATAAGTAATGCTACAAATTTCCATATTTAGTGCAATTGATGTAGTAAATAACTGATCACCGCAGGGATTAGGGACAAAAAACTTACAATGGTGAATATTGTTCAATCTGTTATAACAAAGTGAGACAAGACAGACACTTATCTCGCCGTTTTGGAATAAGCAATGGGATTAATAACTTTACTTATAGCTAGCAGATTGGACAATATGCAAACCCATATGTACCAAGGTGCTTGAGTGTTGAAGAGGCACACGCAAATAGTTTGTTGCTTAATCAAAGAAAGTAAAGCTGAAAAAAGATGTACATACCTTATGCGCACAATCCAATTAAATTGACGAGCAAGTTTTCAAGGACATAGTTTAAGCAGAAATTTCCACTACGACTTTCTGAATCGAGCTAGTCTGGTTAGTTGTTACCTTCACCATAAAAATTGGGAAAAAAAAAATAATAAAAGAAAGAAAGAAAAATGAGATGAATAAAATGAGCAAGGGAAATGAGAAATGGTGCATGGGAACATCTTTGTTCTTACAAAAGGCCGTTTTTGAAAACAATATTAGGAAAGCTCTCATCTATAGTGCCATTTACATTTTAGGAGCTATAATTGCTTTCTCTTTGCAAGAAACATGCGACATCCAATATGAGAAGTTAAAAGGAAATAATTTCGTTAGAAATATTCTCCCAAATTAATTATGTCTGCTTCAACAGATAGAGCCTGTAATTGGCAATTTGGGCGTCTAATCTCAACTCTATCACAGTAAATATGACAGCGAAGCTTGATTCTAAGTAGAATGATTTTACTTCACATACTCTTTCTGCCCTGAAAGATGGCAAATCTAACGAGACAAGATCTTTATACCCCATTGTCCCTTATCCAAATGAATAAAGCCTTATTTAAGTTTTTGACTGTTTGACAGAGGCATATGACTGTTCCTACTACAAATGTCAGAAACAAGACAGTAAAACAAATAAATGAATTCTGGAATATGAATTGCAGCCGGTAGCAGTGGTCTTATTCTCCCTCCATCTTGGCCAAGGGAATTTGAAAAGATGGAATACTAGCATAGAAAGATATGCATTTGAAGGTATGTTCTTTTATCATACTCTTACCTCCAACAAAACTTCCATCCTTACGAGAAAAGGGGGATAAAAATTCAAAGCTTGGTCCTATAATAAAAATAACGGATGCTCGATTACAGTATTGGAGACTCGGAAAGTAGGTTCCCAAAGAAAACAAAAACCAAAAAAAAAAGGGAAAAAAAATACACACAACACTATTTCAGATAAACAAAATAAGCCATGAATGGAAACTGTGTTGTCGGCTTTAAAGGGTTTCTGATTGGGTTCTGCACAGGTTGAGGACCTTATCAACCATGAAAACAACATGGGCTTAATCTTCCAGACTTTTTTTGGAATAATTTCTTCGTTCTATAGATAGTGCTTCCAGTATTATACACATTATCATTCAAAACCAAAAAAAAAAAAAAAAAAACATTTATGGAATTATTCGATTCTGCACAAGCTGAAACTAACAAGGCAAAAGATGTTCTGATCTGATTCTGGCTATGCTTTGGAGCTAGTCGACGAGGCAGTGCCCTTTGTCTGAGACGAAGCATTCGAAATGTTGCTTCGTGGCTGAGAAGTTTGGCTTGAGGATGACTCGGTAAAGAAAATGACATTCTCCTGGTTGTCAGCAAACAATTGGAGTGACCGTGGAAGTGGTGGCAGATTCACGTCCATGATTCCCTCGAGGATTTGAACTACTTGACTCATTGATGGCCTGTGAGCTTCATCATCTTGGATGCACCAACAAGCAACTTTACACACTCTTTCAAGCTCTTCCACGTCTGCATTCCGCTCCAACCTTGAGTCCAATAGGCTCAACACATCCCGTCCTTCAATAATCACACTTGCAGCGAAGGAGGGGAAAAACATCGTTTTCCCATCTTCAGATTGCTCTGAGTTTCTCCTTCCTGATACAAATTCAAAAAGCATCATTCCATAGCTGTAAACATCAGCTTTAGATGTTATTGCCACACCTGCAATCCATTCCGGAGCTAGATAACCTCTTGTTCCTCTCATGGTTGTCAGCACCCGGCTAAAATCCCTTCCAATGAGTTTGGCTAACCCGAAATCTGCAACTTTTGGACAAAATTCGGCATCTAAAAGGATGTTTTCTGGCTTAATATCACAATGTATGATGCAGTCTCTGCACTTCTCATGCAAATAAACCAAACCCCTTGCTGTGCCCAAAGCAATCTGGTACCTTGTTCTCCAATCCAAGAGATTCGAATTGTTTCCATGAAAAAGATGAGAATCTAGAGAGCCGTTCGACATGTAATCATATACCAACAACTTTTTATTACCCTCGGAGCAGAACCCACGAAGCCGGATAAGATTTACGTGCTGGATTGTTCCAATTGTGCTGACTTCTGTCCGGAACTGCTTCTCTCCTTGGCTAACACTTTCAAGCTTCTTCACAGCAATTACTGTTGAGTCAGCCAGTGTCCCCTTGAACACCGAACCAAAGCCGCCGCCGCCCAATTTCTCTGAGAAGTTCCTGGTTGCATTCTGCAAATCTCTGTACCCAAATGCCATCAATGAACCCTCCATTGCTTTTCCTGTTCCAGTTGCTTTCCTTCTTCTCAAAATCAAAAACACAATTACAGCAAGTAAAACTGCTACCCCTGCAACTGATCCCACTACAACACCAATAATGGTTCCCTTGTTATCTTTAGAACTACTACGAATCTCAGAAGCTGCTAGTCGAAGATAAAGAGTCTTTCCATTGCTGTCATCTGCTGAAAGTTGCTCAAGATTTAGGAGGTCTCCTGAGAAAATGGAACAGCCACTGCTATCATAGGCATAAGCGGAGCAAGAACAGTTACTAAGGCAGCTCGACTCACATTCTCCTGAACTCCTTGTTTGTACAGACGTTTGATTTTCTGGTAATGACATGCTAGACATTGCTAGAAATTTGTCACTCTCACCATTGGCAACACTGTTGTTTCCACATGCCAGTTCGGTGGTTCTCAAGCATCCGTCAGAATAATCTTCCAAATCCCAATTACTCTGCACCTTTGGCTTAAACCCCGTCAAACAACTACAGAAGGGCAACGAGTTCTCATTGCAGATTCCATATGCCCCGCAAAAAGCATAAACCTCACATTGTTGTCTTGGTTGAGACCAAAACAAGTTCCATCCATTGGTAGACAGCCAATTTAGCTGCTTAGCCTGCCCCGAAACATCCATCACAAACCGAGATATTTGGATAGCAGAGGTCTTATAAACCGAATAGGTAAAATAGCTTTCATTATCGTTCGAAACAAACTCAAAGTCGTAGATATAACTGCGCCTCATCTCGGGCACCCCGCTGAAAATCTCCCCATTCCAAGGTCCGCTACTCCAATATTGCCTGGACATATTCCAGAGAATGATATAGGAGTTATCACTTATGTCTAGCTCGAGAGAGAAGAGGCCCGGGGCAGGGTCCTCCGAATTCGTCCACGAAATAAGACGCTGGTGCTTTTTGGTAATTTTGTTGTAAGAAAGTTTACCACCAGGTAGCCATGTGTCAGCAGGATTATCAAAAGTTTGCCATAAAGGTGTTGACGAATTGGATCCATCATTTAAGACAAGGTTTCCATTATCTTGAAGAACTGCTTGCACAGAAGCAGAGCCGCCAGTGGAGTTCAAATCAGTGGACCAAATTGGGATTTTGGACTCATTGAAAAGAACTAAATTTCCATCTGAGATTTTCAGCTCTGAAGAAAATATATCTAAAACCGGCGTCTCCCTATTAGCCACCCAAACTACTGTCTGGGGAGTGACTTGTTTGTACCACATGCCTATATAGTAGTTTGAGGAATTACCTGGTCTGAAGAATCCCAGAACAAAGACCCCACCTGCAGATTCAATAGTCTGGTTACCAGAGATGGATTCATTTGCAGAGAAGGTATCAGCACCAAGAGAGAGATTGGTCTTGAGGACAAAGAACAGGAACAGAAGAAGCATGAATCTTGGTTTGATCATCATATCCAAGGCTGCAAATATTTTTTGCAGATAAGAAGGACAATTTAAAGGTACTGGAAGTGTTAATTAATGACAATGGAATGGACTAAGAAGAAGAAGAACAACAACAAGAAGAAGAGGTGGGGAAGAAAAAGTCTTGAAAAACAGCTGGTTGCTCAGGTCATTTTCCAATTTAATGCAAAAGCCATTGTCGTGTCCCATGACATCGATGAAACTTTTTGAACTGGCAAGTTACAAGAACACCCCTTTGGTGTCAGTTTGGTAGCCTTTTCAGCAATGTGGATGGAAAAATCGTTTTTACTTTTTCAGCTATGTGGATGGAAAAATCGTTTTTACTTACAAGTCGTGTACGTATAAAATTATGGCTCTAATTTAAGATTTAATATATTTTTTAAACAGAATTTTATTATTTTATTAATAATAAGGATATAATTTTGATTCTATTTTCAGCAATATGTATGGAAAAAATCATTTTTAACTATAGCTTGTGTACTTATAAAATTATAAACTTTAATTTAAGATATAACATATTTTTTAAATTGAGTTTTATATTTTTATTAATAATGTGGTTATAATTCATGAATAGGGTTGTTAGTATGCAACCTTATAACAATGGCTTTTTTTGTGGGCATTGTGGTAATCTAAACTACTGTTGTTCTGAAGGACATCTGGTGGAGAAAACTGGTATGTGACGTTGAAATTTCCTCTCTTCTTTTTTTTTTTTTTTGGGTTTTATTTTTTGGTGGGCGGGTAAATGTGAAAATCTTCTTGGTGCTAAGCTAAGTTACGACAGCCTGCTGCAATGGAAAAGGTCAACATCTACTTCCATTGATGAACAGTTCATATGTGTGTAAATGATTTTTCTTTTGGGTCATACTCCAAGCATGCCTTGCTTACGTAACAGCACATCAGCTTGCAGTCACAGCCGTCACTTTTGACCATGTTTCTTACAATCCAAACGTCTATAAATATTGTTAGAAACATTTGAAAAATTAGGCTGACTGTTAATTGGATAATTATACTTTTCAGTTTTTATTATTTTTTAATTTATTTTTTAAATTTAAAAAATTATAAAAATATTTTTTAAATTTAAAAAATTTGTTTTAATTTTATTTTTGTAGATTTTTTTATTTAAAGACAAAAAAATTAAATAAAAATATCTTGACCAAAACTAATTTATTTATGAAATATATGTTTTTTTCTTGAGAAAATTTAAAAAATATATATTAAAATTAAAAAATCATAAAACTTAAGATGTTTTTTGAAATTTAATATTTTGTTTTAAGATTGTTTTATGTTTTTAATATATAAAATATTTATCATAACCCTTTAAAGATAATCATGTTGTTTTGTCTACTTTTTTTTATTAATAAGGATAAAATTGAAATAAGTTTTTAAAATTTTAAAAAATAACAAATTAAAAAATAATTAAAATTAAGAAATACAATTATGTAATTAACCCATTAAACTAATTAAACAAAATAACTTTTTAAGATTTTTATTTACAAAATAACTCTAGAATGATCGCATACACCGTCAAACCAACTTGGCACGAGCCCAGAACCATCCCAGACGACCATATGGTCGTTCAAGACAATTACACATATATTGCTAATTTTGCATTTTTAAGTACTCATTTTAAGAAATTCTCTAATTATTTGTACCAAAACAATATTTATATCCCATGGGAAATAAAAGCTATGCGGGCCCCAAACTCTTTCTTTTATTTTTCCCCTTCCGTTGCTCTTTCCTCCAGATTTTGGCAACAAAGAACTTTTAGCAAAAATCCTTCAAAATAACAAATAAAAATAAGTAGGGGTAAAGAAAATGTCAATACACTAGCCAATCCACAAAAAACACCTGTTCACATGTCAAATCCTTTCATGTGGAGAAAAATCTCTCTCTATATATTTCTACGTTTGGAGCTGATCATGACTGATGGGTCCACACGAAAACAACCTAAACCGCAGACTTGCGGTCGGTTTCAAACATTCACAACCAGCTTGTGGTACGTCGGTTACAGGTTGTCCACCATTGCTTGATCATATATAAATTCTTTAAGGGAGGCTTCGGTTGACAGGGTCATTTTAACCATGTAATTTCAACGCGTAAAACTTTTGTGTGTTATAATATAAAAAAAAAATTATAGTGTAAAAGTTTTATATGTTATAAAAAATTTATTCTAATAATTTACTCTACTTGCATTCTAAACATATTCTTAACCTTCGATGGACTCATCAACGCCTTGAAAAAATAGGCCATTATTGTTCGATTTAAAAGATCCGGTTATTAATATTCACCGTTAATTAAATTTTACTAAAGACTGAAAGTAAATCATGAATATAGGTAATTGTTAACGAGATTCGATCGTTAAAACTACGTCCTAAAAGCCACGCTAAATATTGAACAATCCATTAAGATAGAAAAACATTACAAACACTAATTGGATTTATACAATATCAAGACTCTCTCTTTCGATTGTCGCCTCTCTAAGATGCAACTCTTATACGGATCTATCTAGCGAGCACCACTCATCTTCTAATTCTACACATGTAAAATCCATTCCATGTGCAGAATGTTTTTTGGATGGGTGCGTACACTTTATTTTAAACTTCAATTATTCTCTCAAAGAATGCTAAGACCTTACTCTGAAAACCTCAGTGTAAACCAAGCTCTCTGGACATGTCAACCACGTTAGAAGGTGAGGTTTATATAGAGCTCATTCCAAAATCTCCAGAAAATCTCGGATTATAAATTTGAAGTTCAAAGTAGTTATCTCAAGTACTTCGAAACAACCTCATCTAATTAAACTTAAATCCGATTTTCTCCAATATATCTTGACGATTTCTGCTGCGATTCTAAATCTAAACCTTCTAAAAATCTTCATAAATCAGCATCAAAGAAAATCACAATCTCCTTTTAAAATAACCAAAAAATAAGTCCTTTCAAATTTCTAGATTGAATTCAATTTAAATTAGGATTTTTCTCTCTTAAGTCTTTATCTTTATCTCCTATTTGAATTGTAGCTGAACTAATTATCTTTGATTTGAACCGTTCTTCAAATTAGATTCTTCACGACACTATGTAAATTGTCCTTTCATTTTAATTTGAATTCCTAGGTTAGTTTTGCCAAATCTTTGTCAACAAAACATGTTAATAAAAGCGTTAAACCTAACACGATTGGTTGACCAAGACTCCACCAACCAGCACAAAAAAGTAAAAAAGGAAAAGACCACCAGATGCCCAATCATTCCAGATTGCTTTATTTTTTTGCCCCCTCTCAAGTCTAGCTATTTAAAAATTGGCGATAAAATAAATAAATGTGAGCATGAAATGGAAGAACAGACTTTCTCGCAAAAACAGCCTAAGAATACGGATAAAAAATAATAATCATCAAATGAGCCATCAACTATGCCCCACAAGAAAGAAAGAAAGAAAGAAACCAATAATGCGACCAATTCTCTAAGCTTCTCCAAAGTATTGAAAGGTTGCTCCATTTGTGTGAAATGTAAAAAAGAAATTTTACGCCAGACTAGTTGAAACTTATAAATGTTTCGGGAAAAACATAACAATTAGAAGTTAGAAGGCTTGATCTCATTTCAGCATAAAATAAAGTGTCGTTTCCTGATAAAGTTTGCTGTAATTTAGAGTCGAGTTGTCGTTTTTATCATCACGTTTGTTGTCGTTCTGTCACATTTAGGCTTGTTTGCGCCAGTGGTCATAAGTTTACACTTGTGCTCCCTATAGGTTTTTTGTTGCATTAAAGCCCTGAATGTTATTATTTTGTAGCATTTTTTGTAGCATTTTAGTTTTCTTTTTTATTCTTCTAATTTTACCGTTAAGCGTTTTTTCGCTTAGGCATAGTCTTACCGCCCTTGCATGAGCACTCTAAACAAAAGGTATTTCCGTAAAAAGAAAAAGGTTTAGTTGCAACCCTAAGCATAGCTCTATTGCAAATCGATTCTCAACCTAAGCGCAACACAAGCATAAAATAAAGGATTAGTGTTGTCAAATGCAAATAAGCCTAACGCTTACTTTCTTTTAAATAAAAATGACATGTCATTTTAAGCAAAAAACGACATCGTTTCAGCATAAAACATATTTGTTGTCGTCTTTAGTTGCAGAGGAGACATGTTGATATTCAATTTTCCCAGACTAATTATCAAAATAAAATTAAGACATCCTTTGGAACTGAGAATTTTCTGTTGCTTTTCCAAATTTTCTGTCGCTTACTAGAGAACGACATTAGTTTCATTTAAGAAATCCCATTACGCTTAAAAAGGACTAATTCTTTTTCTTTCTTTTCTTTTCTTTTTTCTTTTTTTTTTTTTTTTTTGAAACAAGAAACCTTCAAAAAGACAAATTGTATGCAATTGAAAACACGTTTAACATTAAAAGGCATTGCCGCCAAAACAAAAAGTTGTTAACAAGTAACGTGATAACCAACTTCAAGGGAAGACGTAAAACTCGGCAAAAACAGACAGAAACCTAAAAGAAATAAGTGGAAAATTAATAAGAGCATAAACAGAATAGAATATAGTGAAGAGTTTTTCAATAAAAAAAAAAAAAGGCAAGAAAGCTTCATTGAAGATTGTTACACCTCCAAAGTTATTGGCAGATTATGCAAAACATTTTATGTAACTTCATTGAAGATCTTAAATTAATTTAGTACGTAAGCCGGCGATATAAAGAATGACAGAAATAAATACCTCTGATTCGACAGAAACAGCCGTGTGCTTGTTAACTGCACGGACTTGAGAACTGTTATCGACTTGAGATACCAGGGTGCCTGAAAAACCGGCAGCAATTAAACCTTACTTGCCTACAGAAAACTGTGCTTCTATTATGACACTGTTTCTGCCTCTTATAACAGCAAGAAACTTGTTCATATATACCATTTAAATTGATCATGATTCACCAATTTCGCTCACTAATTCTAAAAAAGAAACCAAAAACAGTATAACATCTATGGGCAGTACAGAAAAGATTCACATAACAAGGTAAAGCTTTTCAAATCTATACAGCAGTAATTTCTCTGGACAAAGGCAGAGAGAGTGGTAGAGACACAAATGACACATTTGCACTCTCGATATTAAAAGCTTTAGAAGCTAATTCATAAGTGCAAGTCCTCAACATTTAGTTCTTATCCAAAAAAGAAAACCACTCAGAAAGAGTTTTAAAGAAGAATATTTAGTCAGGAGAGTCATCTTCCTGAATCTTTGCGCCACACCTTACTCGTCTACATGCGCTTACTCTGCCGGCTTGGGCTCGTATGTATTTAACTTTCATGTTCCTTACCAATTTCCTTGCTAGTTCGGTAGCAATATTCCGGGCAAAGGTAGATTTGGTAGCCATACTTATTTCATCTCTCTCTTTCCTTTTATGTTTTTGGCATGGTCTTTGTGCTGGTTGGTTTACTCCACATAGGCGGCCAAAGTAGTACATAGGATCAACATAGCAAGTTGCTGATGACACAATGCCTTTCATGTTGGCTGGCTGAACAAGCTTTATAAACTTCTCTATCTCAGAATAGGATGAGTGATCAGAGTAGCTAACAGAGTAAATGTACTTGTGAAACCTTTGAGCAGATCCTAAACTCCCATTTGACTTATCAGTCTGGACCCCACCATTTTCAGCACATTTACTTTTGTTGTAGCGAGAAGTTAAAAGAGAACCAAAGAGATTGTCACTTCCATCAGAGGGTTTTACTACCCAAGGAAGACCAGATGGCATGATCCCAATGGTTGGACGCATTTTATTCAGCCCTTCTAAGGTTTCAACACTAAAGCTATAACGAGGAACAGCTCGCACTCTAGTAAGAGAAGTCTTAGTTGTGAACATCTCGTCAAATCCAAGAAGGTGCATGGTTTGCAAGCGTTCTGGCCACACCCAAATCTTTGAAGAAGAAACAATAATGAGAGTAAGCTCCTAAATAGGACTGATCTAAAGAACTAACAGACAAAACTTGATTTTAGAACACCAAAAGTAATTCGTAAGTGAAAAATCAAATGCAACTGTATAAAGTCACCTACATTTGGACAGGATGCCAAGCAAAGGAAACAGTGACAACAAGTCAAGCCCCAGATCATTTTACTAAGAGTATGTCATGCTCTTCCTAGTTATAACCAGACAATTTATGGCTGAAAAGCATATAATTTCTATTAGGGGCCTTATACAACAAACCTTTATTTTAAGCACCCGTGAAATGTGAAGCAATAGATCTTCTTTCCCCAATGAATCAATCCCAATGATGACATCATAATCAGGATGAGAGGCAATTATATCAACGATCTGTAAACACCCATCAAGATGATTGGTAAGAATAAACTATGCTTCATAGTGCATTGACCCTTCAAGCTTTGTGAAAGCGCTGAAATTTCTACAATCTTGGACATCAAGTAAATTTTTAACCTTGCCATTTTTGGTATGACATGAGAGCAGGCATGTTTAAAACCATACGTTTTCAAATTACAATTCAATCTGTCTCTCCTTTGCTCCATTTTAGTAAAATACACAGTCCCAACAATCAAAAGAATTTGATTGTATAGAACTAAAAATTTATACCAGCATCCATGATAGCGAAACCATATGGTTTGAAATAAGCTAAGAATAGCTGATGGTATACCAAGTTGAGAAGCTGCAAGCATAAGATTTTGTTGAACCTTGACTTTCAAGCGTTTAAGAATTTGACAATCTTTTTATAACTAGTCTATGCAACCTCTGTGAGAAACAGAAAGGTGCACCTGCCGAGCAGCAAATTCTCGAGGCAGAAAATCATACGATGGATTGCAGTACGTATTATCCAAGTAAAGGATGTCAACTGCACCGCCATCAAGAGCATTGAGAAGTGTGGTCCTCGCAAGATTTGCCCTCTCACTATTCATTTCCCACCGGAAATCACCAGTGTACAGCAAATAGCCAAAGTCTCCACGAAACAAGAACATAACCGCACCTGCTTATAAACAGAATATAATTCACTCATAAAACTTGTAGAGGTTATTATCCTAGCAATTATGTCAGATGCACCTCAATTTCAAGTCAGACTATCATTGTAACTGCAAACTCTTGTCTCATACATTTTGTAGAACATATCATGGCAAGTTAGATCATTTATAATCCTGCATTTTGTTTCAGTATTGACATCCAAATTATCTTCTTTAAACATGAACTAAACAGCTGGCGAGCAATTCAATCGAATAACTACATCAGATCTAATCCTTACTTTTCACTGATGACATGCAAACTGTTTTTGATGCTTAAAGCAAACATTTGATGACCAATCCAATTATACAGCATAATCATGGTAATTAGATCTCATCGCAGTAATTACATCAGATCTGATAATTATTCTTCACAGACCACAATCAAATTGCTCTTAGACGACGTTAAGCAAACAGTTGGTGAGCGATGCGAAACGAGGAAACGTACCAGGACAATGGTGAGCGTCGATGGCCATGAAATGGAGGACGCTCTTGGAACCGGTGGAGGGAGAGAGGAGAGAGAGGGAGTGCCAGGAGCCAACGGAGACGATGCGAAGCAAGGAGAGGTTGAAATCGGGGAATTTGAAGGGGAAGAGCTTGGCGGTGAGACGGGAGCAGAAGATGGGGCCCTTGGACCAGGAAGAAGAGAGGCCGTTGGTGTGGTCGGAGTGGAGGTGAGTCAGGAAGTAGGCCTGGCTGTCGCCGGACCACCGGTCCACGGATATCAGACCCTTCTCCATGGCGGGGAGAGCGATTGTTCACGACCACATGCGGTGAAGATGGAGGGAGAAATTTGAAATTTTGGGGTATATAAACTGTCCGGGAGAGGAGAGAAAAAGAATCTATTATTTTGGCGCGGAATTTGTCGCTGGATAATTTGGATCAGATTGCAGCACAAAAAGAAAAATTAATTAATTAATTTTTTTTAAGAGATTAATTAATTAAACTAGATTACCTTTCAAAAAAATTAATGAAGGGATTAATTAATTAAACTGAATTACCTATCACAAAAAAAAAAACTAGATTACATTAAACGTATAATAATTTATAGGCCGCCGCGATGAGTGTTGAGCCTATAAATCTTGAATGTAATTTAAAAAAAAAAGGAAAAAGAATACAATAAATGAAGCACCTTTTTCTATGCATTAATGAGATACACTTTTGTAACTGTTAGATTAGATCTAAAGGTTTCAAAAATAAGTTAAATATCTAATAAATAACAAAAAAGTAAATGTGATAACAATAAGTACATGGTCAAATAATTAGAAAAAAAATAAATGAAAATTACTAAACAAAAACTCCAACAACCCATTGGATGCTATCTCCATCGATAGTCGGAAATGTAGGTGGCAACCTATGGAGGCCGAAGGGTGGCGACCCTCTCCGTGTGATAGGTTGCGACGGACGTGTCACAATCTCCATCATGATGGGTTGCAACAAAATCATGATCCAAGTCTCGACCACCGTCATGATGGGATTGTGGTCTCAGTTGTGACCACTATCGCAACGGTTCAAGAAGTGTCGAGACGAGTGTCGCGATTATCCAAGGTCGCCAAGGGCAACTCCTACTCACCGAGACTCCAGTATTTAAAAATGGCCATGGTAAAGCATATCATAGTCTAGTAGCTCGTTTTGGCTTTTTGTTTTTCTTTTTTGACGAAGTTTGCGTGTATGGGCCCATTTAACTTACAGTGAGGTTGTTTATTTTTTTACCATTAAATGTCGATCTGGTGCATAAAATACATGCCTCATGGCCACGGCAAAGCATATCATGGTCTAGTAGCTCGCTTTGGATTGTTATTATTATTATTATTATTATTATTTGATAAAGTTTGTGTGTATGGGCCCATTTAACTTGCGGTGAGATTGTTTTTTTTTTTTTTACCGTTAAATGTCGATCTGGTGGATAAAATACATGCCTCATTAATGAGGAAAACTAGGCAATCTCATTGTATTTTTCCTTAAAGAAGGGAGGGAAAATAAAATTATCTTGGTACCCTTTTTTGTTATCCTTATTATAAAGATTTTTCTAAACTCTTTTTTTTATACTTTAGGATACCAATAAAAGCTTTTAATCTTCAACTGTAATAGCAGGAATCGGTGTTGACTATTAGATCGTGAAGTATGGTTGGAATCAACAATTTTTATTTAAGAATTATAGTATGTGAAAGCTTTACACGGTAATTTTCTACTGTAACATGTGTTCACAGTGTACTATTTACAGTTGTAACTGATTGTTAGACCCTTTTTTTCAAACGGCCTATATAAGGTGTAGATGATATGAAAATTTGCAAGTGTAAAAATCAACTCAAGTAATATAATGACGAGAGAGTATCGTCCTACAAGGATTAATATAGCAATTACTGAAATGATAATATTCTTAACTTTATTTAGACAAATATATTAAGTTGAAATAAAGAAAATAATTGAAACTAATAAAAATAAAAATAAACAAAATTCAATCTCAATTAATAGAAATTCAATGATAGTGAAGCACTAAAGCATACAAGTTTACCATGTCAAATCCAGTTTGATTCCAATTATCAACTAACATTTGACTTAGTGAACTTGCATGCTCTAGTGCTGTATTTGAATTTTAAGCGCTAGAGACGTAAATTTTTCTCGTAATAGCACCTAGCATCACGGCATTGGGCATAGAAATGGCCTCCGTAAATTCTAGCGCCTTGGTGTTGAGTTCCTTGGTTCCATTTACTGCAATCTCTAATTCTTGTGCAGTGCCGTGGCTATGGCTTTTTTGTCATCGCGGCCTTGATTCCTTTAGTCTAAAATAGCTTTTTCTAAGCTATTTTCTCCTCAAAACCTTCAAAAAAAAATTAAACTTCATTACCAACTAAAAATACCTAACAAATTAAACTAGAAACCCAATAAAAACCATTTAGAATTCAAATAACTAGAAATAATTAAAACGAACTTAAACCTAAAAAATCTAAAACCTAACTAAACTAAAATTATACTTTTAGGATTTAGCCATTTTTAAAGCAA
Source organism: Artocarpus hirsutus (assembly GCA_946598075.1). Classification (NCBI taxonomy): domain Eukaryota; kingdom Viridiplantae; phylum Streptophyta; class Magnoliopsida; order Rosales; family Moraceae; genus Artocarpus; species Artocarpus hirsutus. The sequence goes on from CAMOHE010043069.1 coordinate 33,694, forward strand.
AATATGTGTAAAAATAACTCCATTTTATAGAGTTATCAATAAGGTATGGGTGTGCTGCAACATGACAATAGAAAGCAGGGTGTGGGGGTGCAGGAAATTGACGATTATCGTCGAGGACACAAGGGCGTATGAAAAGGACATCGTTAGGTGATTAACGTGTTCTCATTTGCATGCACATAGCCGGCATAGGAAGCCTCCACTCATTTTTTTTTTTTTTAAATGTTATATGTAGATGTATGTTATATTAGAGTTGCATTATTACAAATTGTCCTCACTGAATAATAGCCTCCTAAATTTAAAAACCCCACTCCCGATCGCTATTCACTCAATCTTGTTTCATAGCCCGATCAAGTGGGCCTAATACATATTAAAGGTCTTTACTTAAAAAAAAAAAACAAATAAAAGAAAAAAAAAATTACCATGTTCCTATGCTTTTCTTTCTCTATACAGCTCTTGTACTCTTTTTTTTTTTTTCTTTTTTGTCTCGTCTCTTGTCTTACATGAAATGTTAGAGACTCAGAGACCATAATGGAGGAAACAAAATCACTCTTTATACGATATCAACCAAGAATAAAAATAAAAAGAAAAAGTTTATTTACTCTCATTCCTATGAAATTGAGTGGAAATGTTGTTAGTTAAATGCCGAGTATTCATATTGTTCACATATTCAATTTAGAAAATAAATAAATAAAACTTTGTTTTAAATTTCTATCATTTACATGAAAACTTGTCTGGGACAATTGTACTACATTAATAAATATTAATTTTCATTAAACTTTTGTTTTAGTCATTGCCCCCATTGACAAAATTCATGGTCATGTCCCTGCTCATTTGAGCAACAAAGTTATAAAGAAGGATGTCGGAGAGAAGGCAGTGGACAAAAAAAGGGCAGCACAACATAAGAGTGCATGGAAAGAAAGCAAAGATGTCTGCAAACAGGGTATCAAGGATTTGTTAGATAAGAGTATTCATGGAATCCATCAATCCGTTCAATCAATTCATATTTTTCGAATTAGATTTGATTATGTAGAATATAGATTGGTTTTGGATTAAAATTTTCTCAATCCATTATGTATAGACTGAGTATCTCCTAATTCGTATAATATGTGAATCCGAAATATATAATATATATTAATAAATATATAAATCTATACACGTAGGACAGTGTTTCTAATTTTTTAAGAAAAATTTATTATGCAAAAAGTTAGGGATGTAGAACTACTTTAAAGTAATGTTGAGCAATGATGAATGACTAAGGCTCTCTTATAATTTTATTTAAGTGTGTTTCTTGTAATCCGATCTGTTAGAATTCTAATCACTCTAATGCATTATTAAAAAAAACAAAGAAAAATAAAATGAATAAGATACAACAAGGTTAAACAAATATGCTTATATCAATTGTCACGCCCCGGGGTACGGGAGGTGACGTGGTAGTTTAATTAAGTTAAATAAATGAAAATTTAGTTAAAAACAAGGTTTTAGAATTAAATTTATAGGTAAAAATGTGATAATTTGAAAATCGTTTGAATAGAATAAGTTAAAGAAATAAAATGAATCATCATAATAATTAAACAAATAGAAATAACATTAAAATAATTAATTATGGGGTGGAACGCGTATGAGTCCCACTGGCCCACATATTGTGCACACACATATGATACTGACAATATTATGATACAACCACAGTCCAAAATAAAAGAGAAGTTAAAATCTTACATGCCTTGAATTGAAATTTAACCTACCAAATACTTCTACTGATCGTAAGTCCGGTCGGCGGACTCTTCTCCAATCCTATGCTGATATCCACCTAGGGTTAAGATTTTAAAACAAATAGAAACGTGAGCGAAAGGCTCAGTAGGACTATATTTAGAAGTTATTTAGCTTTAAAAGAAATTTCTTAAAATCACATAAACATATAGAAAACAAACTGGGACTATCAACGAATAGATAATTAAATAAGAAATTCAATAAAATATAAACTTTCAAAAATAATTCAAATAAATCAACCAGAAAGAATACCGTTTTTCCTTTCTTGGGCAAATCATACATAACTCACCACCGTAGTGGCCCAGCTGGGTTTCGGGACCTGCCCCCAAGGTTGTTCACTACACAACCCGATCTCTGAGATGGCATCATGCCCTAAAATATATATACATATATATCTCTCTGATTCATGAAATCTTTTCTTTATTAGATCTAATCATTTATATTCATTATGAAGTTTGTCATAAAATCCATCTCAATCTACTGTTTCAGAAAACAGATAATGAAAATCCTTTATCAACAAGTCATTTGAATACATTTTTATAGAAATCCTTTTTAGGCCAAAGCATTTTAAAATCGGCTACCAAAGAAAGGGGTAGAAGTCCTACCTCAGTACTCGTACCTGTGTCTCACACCGTAATCCCGGTCCGCTATACGTTAGCTCCGCGGATCCACGCACAAATCCTAAATGCATAGTAACTTAGCTCATTAGCATCTAACCCGAGGTATCCTATGATACTAAATCATCTCATGATGTCCTAGTGTGCCATTTAGGTTTATAAAATCATTGTACAAAGTTGAAATTTAAATCAGGATTCAAAACAGTTAAAACGGGTAAAAATCACAAAATTTTCCC
>CAMOHE010043070.1:0-11035 GCA_946598075.1 Artocarpus hirsutus
AACCACCCACCAAACGTGAACTTTTTGGGCTGATAATACTCAAGTTTGTTTTTGAGTACAAAGAGTTACTTTAGAGTCTGTTTGGTTCATAGATTTCAATAGAGAATTTGAATAAAAATTTAAATTTTTGTGAAAGAAAATACTGTAGTAAAATGATTTAAGTTATGGTTAAAACTACGAACCAAACGGGTATTTCATCGTAAAACTTTTACATACTATAATATAAAAAAAAATAAAACATAAATTTTTTACACCCTATAATGTTTTCGGGCATGTTTGGTTTATGTATTCTTTGAACTTAATGGACTCAAATTTAGATTTAAGTATCAAGAATCCTTCGATACATGTTTGTTTCATCCAAAATTTGAATAATTTGAGTATCAAGTTTTCAGAATTCTCATCCCCTTAAACTTTTGATACTCGGATATCTTTGCTACAATAAAGACTAAAATTCTCTCTCCTATATTTGAGAAAAAAAATCATAACTTATTCATTTGATATCCAATTGAGATGATTCTTTTTTTACTGTGTTCCTAATAAAGAAAGGAATAAATCAAGATCTATATTGCTTATTTTTTAAGATCATAAATATTAAGATTTTATTAGATTTATAAATAAATCAAAAATTATTTTCACTATATTTTCAAACACAAATTTCAATTTTATTCCATACTCACATTAAAACTTAATGCATATCCAAATGTCAATTCGAATAACAATTCAAATCACTAACTTAAGTTTCAAATCACACTAACTCAAATTAAATCATTAATTTGAATCCATTTATCAAACAGACCCATCTAGTTTTACCAATAGTCCTCGACACCAGGTGATTATGATTATTATTGTGAAAAAATTACCAAGGTTTTTGTCATTGCTAGGAGAGACCATGGATCACGTGACAACGACAGAAAAAATTGATGATCCCAAAGCAAGAGCACTGCACGTGCACTGCTCATGTGCATGTTAAGATGAACGTATTAAATATTTTTTGGTGATTATTATTGGATTGGATTTGCAAATCCCAAAAAAAAAATAAAATTTGCTAGAAAACTATTCATTTCTTTTGAAAAGATCTTGTGTTTTTTATGGTGTAATATATTAACAAATTTAAAGTATATTATAAATAGCAAAAAAATAAAATTATTATAATAATTACATAATTTTGTAACATGAAAATCATTATAATAAAAACTGAATAATTTTCTACTCAAATATTATAAAAATTATTATATTTTATTTTATTGTAGCCCTAATTTACACTACATTTAACGTTTCATCGTAGTTTAATTTATACCAAATTTAACATTGTTATTGTAAAGTTAGCAAAATTCACATTTTAGGCGTATTTTGTGTACTCGCCCAAGAATACCTAGAGACGAGAAAAAAGGAATTGAACATAAATGTAAACCAAAACTTGAACTTAAACCATTATAATAATTTATAATTTAAAAAGAAAAAACGATTATAAAATTGACTTGAGTCCAAACTTTTTAGTCAAACGAAATTCGGTTTCGAAAAAGATTTCAATCCATTTTCGTATTTAGTCTAAAGTTAGAAAATTCTTTACACCAAAAAGGCAAAACAGAATCTATTAAGGGGCCATTTTCATAAATATAATCTTTTAAGGTATTTTTTATGAATACTATAAATATTTATTTATTATATAATCTAATATATAATATAAATAATAATATTACATAAATTTTTTTAAAGGATCACGTCTTTCTAAAAGTATCGGTTGCATGTAATTTACTTTTTATTAAATCAGCTAATGTCAGTGGACATGGGCCGTGGGCCCAACTTGCACGAGATAATGAGTAAGCTTGGTACCTTCGGCACATGGACTGTGGTGGAGATTGGAGACAAAGTCTATAACCAAAAAGACACTTTGGCGCGCAAATGGACTTGCATCTGGCTACGTGTTTCATTTCTATTGGCTGCAATGCGTCTCGTTTAATTATCCAAATTCATCGAAACATTAAAACCTTGTGCCTGTTTTTGGAACCATATAACGGAAAACATGCTCATATCTATGGCAAAAGAAAGTGCCGTTGATAAAGACAATCTTGTTACCAAGTCTGCTTTCTTTGGCTATAATATGATTTTAGAGTACATTATTAAGCAATCTCTAAAGATTTAGCTTAATTTGGCGTTTCATAAATAAAATAAAATAATAAAATAAAAATTAAAACATGGTTTGGCGTACATTTGGCAAAATGGGTACCAATCATTAAAAAAAAAAAAAGAATTTACGACAATCACTTGATTAACATAAAGGAGCCTACAAGGTTTATCTTTTTTTACAAAAAGATTTTTATCCTTTTTCGACTGTGAAAAGCAAGATTCTTTCTTTTCTAATGTTTAATCTCTTATATGCTAATACAAATTTGCATTTTTCAGTCATATTTCCTTCTCTCGCGAAAGCACTTCATGACTTTCCCGGGAATCTAGCACCGACTTAAACTTTCTTTTTTCTTTATTACTCTAATATATGATCGTCAAGCGGGGAGGATAAAATTCCACGTGCGTCCGTACAATAATAAGAGCTCACATGTTCACTTATATATGCAAAACTCACATGGGTGAGCCATTTAAAACCTTCACAGAGATGAGAATCAAAACCCTAAACGATAAACATGACTTGTTAAAAAAGCAAAAACTACAAGAACCCACACGGGCTTTCTCGATCTAAATTGTCAAAAATATTTATATTTGGTTAGAAAGGCCTACAATTAAGAGACAGATCCCATGTTCTAAACCTTCAAAAGGAAAATCAATTTTGGCCTCTCTTAAGCTAACCGTGAATTGTAGTTAAAAACACCACCTTTCAAATTCATCCGCTCCGTTTTACAGCGTTTAGGAAGTTTGCTCTCAAACAAAATTTGAACCAAAAGCCTAACACTAATTTCCAACCCGCAAAAAAGAGCACTAATATTCAATTACCAAACGTAAACAAACATGTATTTCGAGTGTTACCGGAGGAGAACAATCAAAAATCATTTCAAGACCTCTTCACCCTGCACTCACTCCACTGTATTCTAATTCCAAAATTTAAAAGCTGAAGCCAACAAAAAATAGATCTACTAACTAGATAATAAAACATTCTCATTTTGGAGGATTGTAAAAAAAAAAAAAAAAAAGAAAAAGAAAAAGAGACCCACATCTGACCATTAAGTCCTCTTCAAAGCTCACCCACTAACCATTCCCCTCTATTAGTCAAATGAATATATATATATATATATATATATATATATATAAAGGGTATAAACGCAATGACACAAATTTCTATTCCTCCTCATTCTGACTTTCGTCTTTGACAAGCTTGATCATGTCATCAATTCGAAGAATTGTTATGGCAGCTTCCGTTGCAAACTGAAGAACAGAATTCAAGGAAAGCGCATTAGAAGCTTGTAGTAAAGCAACCAATAATCAATAGTTAATATATCTGAGATGTGTGAATCCTACCTGAATTATCTTCACTTTGCTCATTGCTGGCTCAATGACTCCAGCTTCCAAGTTGTTGCGAACGGCTCCCTTTATGAGGTCCAATCCCATGCTGCAAGAGTTTTGGATGGAGCCAAAAATTTAGTCACAGAACAAGCGACCATTTCAATTTTGGCTGAAGCAAGTACTATTATATTACAAGGTATATTCAAAATTTATATAATGTTTCCTTAGTTCTCAAGCTCTCCTAGGTAGAACGTTAATACTAGATAGTTTATGCTACCATAGGACAAACTATTTTCACACTTTTGGCTAAAATAATATACGTATAGATTGTAATAAAAGAACATAAGGGAAGATGAAAGCAAGGAAAAATCACCATTTCCTCCAGATTGGAATATCAATCCATCTGTGGCCCTCTCCCAAAAACGAGGGGGCAAAAAAAGGAGATACTGTACTAAGGAAGTAAGTAGATACCTAGATAAATGCTTCTTATCAGCCTTCATTTGTGCAGTGTGATGGTATGCCCGCAATTTTGCCACCAACTCAGTTGCATCCTTAGCGGCATTGACAGACAGCACCTGCACAGGGAAAGATCAATGGCATCCGCGTTATATTTCTGAGATTTGTAGGCACATATCATTCAAACATGACTTAAGACAAAATCAAACCTTGGGTATTATTAGCAAAGATTCAGCAAACTCTGCAATCGCCAACTGTTCTCGTGATCCCAAAGTTGTAGCAAGGTGCTCCAAATAGACGGATAATGCAGCCTCAACTGCACCGCCTCCAGCCACCACCTGTATAATCAATTATAAATGGCATAATAACAGTCAAATGGGCCCAATCAAGGTTTTAAAACGCGAAAATGGGAACCGAGGCGGTTTGTCTAATTGAGACGAGGCGTAAGCCTCAAGGCAAATTGAGGCATAAGCCTCGAATGTAAAATAAAAAATTCAAAAAAGTTGAACAAAAGTCATAAACATGCCATAAAGCACACACTTGGTTCATCACAAAACCATAAGACACAATAAAAAAGTGCATAAAACACATACAATATAATATATATGCTACTGTTCTTCTTATATAGTTATACTTGTACGGCTTTTATAGCACACAAGATAACTTTTCTTTTTAAGAAAGTGAAATAACTATAGATCTAAATAAATAAAAAATCACATACTGCTCGCTTTATATAACTTTCATTTTATATAACATTATAAATTTTGTATAACACCTACTTCTATAAAATTTCATTACTACAGTAGCTATAAGTGGCGAAAAAAGGAAAAAAAAAACCAGCCTACATAGAAAAGAAAGGAAAAAAAAAACTAAGAAGTGAGGTTTGAGGAGGTCAGAATCTGAAGGTGGCTGCTGCCAGTGGGTCGTCGCTCTGGTTTCTGCTCATAGGAGAGTGGGCTTGCAAGTTGCAAGGGTTGATGATGAAGAGAGGGTTGATGATGAAGAAGTGTTGAAGAAGATAGTAGACTTAGGGTTTAAAAATCTATTTGCATATTTTCATCAGATTAAAGCCCAATTTTGGTATTGGGTTGACTTTCTTTAAAAGGAAAAGAAAAAAGATTGGGTTGAAAATTGGCATTCAAAATAGCCTTCAATCTGAGGCTTACGCCTCATAAGCCTTGAGGCGCTTTTGCCTTAAGGCGCATGCCTCAATGAAAAAAGGCATAAGCCTCGTTCAAGCCATTCAAGGCTTAAGCCTTGAAGCGCTGATCGAACGCCTCAAACTGAGGCGCGCCTGAAGGCGTACGCCTCGAACACCTTTTTAAACCATGGGCTCAATCATGCAAAAATATGAGGTCAATCAAAAAAATCCTAAAACATTTCCTTTTCATGAATCCACAGATCCTCCAAGATTTCATCAATACGAAAATGACATCATTGATTAAAACGGTTTTTTTGCACCTAGATAATCCTAACCATTGGCACTTGAGCCCCCGTTTTGACAATATAGACAACAGGGAAGACAAAAGTGAAGAAACGTTAGCTTGGAGTGCTGTGCTAGTAGAAGAAATTCAAGCCATTCTCTCGGAAAAAGGAAGAGGGGAAGATTCCCTCAATTACTTAATAAAGCAAGCTAAGAAGAGCAAACTTAATATAACAAGTAAAAACACTCTTTTTTAGATTAAGTAGATAGGTAGTGCCAAGTTTACCGTGTTTGATTCCAGGGTCCTCTTCACGATGGATAAAGAATCATGCAAAGCTCTCTCCATCTCATCAAGCATATAGTCATTGGCACCTCTCAGGATCAATGAAACCTATAAAACAATGTATCACAGTAAATCAATCCATTTTACTTGCAGTCAGCAATTCGAAATAATTTAATACTTCTTGAGTTAGACTGGTTATTGTAAAACACTTCACCTTTTCATTTTTTTTGGGTCAAGAAAAAGGTTTTTTTAATACTTTGAAGAGGGGGATTCAAAAGAACTATAGTTTATTGAGAGGTTGCTTAATTTCTTATACGGGAAAAAGTTTTTAAGTTAATTTCAGGCAACTACCCCAACATCTTAATAGCGTATTGCATGTTGAGTTTAATCCAAATAACTCACTGCGCTTGTAGTTTTGGTTCCTTTTATCATAATCACATCATCATCAGCAATGCGTTCCTCCACAACTTCATCAGCAGATCCAAGGAATGATGGCTCAAATGTTTCCTCCCCTTCCATGTCAGCAAAAGTTGAGACCTGAAGGCCCATCAACATCATGAAATTGTCAAACATCATAATAGGGTTAGACCAGCCAGATTACTGTCGAACTAGCCATAAAATTGATGGAAGGACCTACTTGAACGATAGGTATAAAAAATGAAATACTATAATCATCCAACCGCTTCCCTCAATACCATGTGATAAGCAGACAATACAGAATCATCAAAAGCAATGAGAAATGCTAACTAAAGGAACGGAAAAGTAAATTACCAAAGTTGCACCAGTAGCCTTGGCAACATGTCGAATATCCTCTTTCCGAACACGTCTCACAGCAATAGCCCCAGCCTCAACGAAATACTGCAAAAATGAAATCAATATGAATCAATCCATAAACTAGATTCCATGATTTTATGTGTCATGAAGTGAGCATTATTTTGCAACACAAATTTTCAAACGTATGAATAGATACGTTTTAACCCCATTTCGATCATAATACTGATGAATCTTTCAACGAGAATAATTGAATGGTAAGTCTTTTCAACAATAACAATTGAATAGAAAATCTTTTCAACTATAATAATCGTCCACACTCCCAAACAAGATAGAAATTCATAAATTAAAAAGGTGTACTAAAGTTTTAACTTTGGAATAAAGTACCACAAAAGAAGGCTTTAACATGAATGCCCCACTTCTTTAGAATATTACGACCAAAACACATGCATTAAACTACAAGCACAAATTTTCAGCAAGCACTTGCAGTGTAGAACTTGAAAGAACAAAACCAAACTAACCCAATTGAGCAAAAGATCCAAGTATATCATGAACGATGCAGTCCATTCGAGTTAGAACTTGAAAGAAATGTAGCATGCTATGCAAACCGCTAGCAAGAAAAATAGATGCTGGGTGCCACTAAAGCATTTTGAGAAATGCAGAAAAAAAAGCTTGCCTTAAGTGCCATGTCGTCAATCCCTTTTGTTGTCAGAACAACATTCGCTCCTGCTTTGAGAAGTTTCTCGATACGTTCTTTTGTCATGTCAGCCTCCCTGTTAGGACATGCGTATCACCAGTTGAATAATAACACATCAATCTGAAAAGAACTTTGAAATCCATTCACTCCTCACCTTTGACGAATTTTTTCAAGCTCCCTGGGATCAGATACTAAGACTTGAACACCCAATTGCATTTTCGTTTTCTGAAGATTAAAGTCAATACACGCAATTCTTGCAGGGAAAACTCTGATAGGCATTCCTTGTGCAGCACGACCTGTATTTAGAGCATACCCATTCAGGAGATAACTGTCTTTTGCACTTTTTCCATGAGCTTTCAAAATATTAATCCCCTGGAAAAGTAAAATAACATGATGTTTTAATACATGCAATTAGAGCCTTGCAAAAAACCATGGAAATTTGCTGGATTACAAGTTTTTTAAATAATAACACAATAGATCGCCTGCATCCTTAAACCGTATACACAGACCATATGACCTTCACCATAACATATATAGTGAATTAACAGTAACGAACCTTGATTGGGTATCTAATTTCCCCCCTAGCATTTGTCATTTTTACCGCTTGTACGGCATCCACAACCTAGAAAGAATGACTTCCGTTAATACACCAGAAGACATCAAAGCAGAAAAAACAAAAATGGAATCATAATTAAAAAGAACGACAGTAACCAAGGTTACCCTTGTCCCAGAGACCACAAGATAAAACCTCACCAACAAACCAAGTACAAAAGGAAACAAAAGAGTGTGAATCATAGGCAAATTTAAACCACGTTTGTGAAAGAAACACACTCTCAACCTCCACACTCAGAGGCTAATTTTCAGTTCAAAACTAAATCTTTAAGGAAGTATTACTCCAATCTCTCTGGCACTGAAAATTGCTTACCAAGTTTGCAAAGAAATCACTGTCACCAGCTATCAACTTTGAGGACATGCTTGTCTTGGCACAATTTATTAAAGAATCTTTTCCAAGCTTCTCAACCTATAAAACAAGAAAACAAGAAAAAATTAAATCAGGAACATCATCTACAAATTGAACACATCATAACCTTACATATTCCAAAGTGCAAGCAGAAAACCACGATACTGTTGAAACATGAAGTATAATTTTGTAGTTATGAGAGCATTCACTGAATGAATTACATAACATCTTCTACTCCAAGCATTCGTGACTCATGAAATCATCCCAAAGTTTCAAGTCCACATAGAATGGTATTTTGAGCTATATATATACAAACAACACGTTCAATAAACTAAGACCAAGGCCTTGCACAAACAGCACATGTTATAGTTATACGGTTACCTGTATGTCACTCACATGAAAGTACCAAATTTAGCAAGGAAGCCTCACCTTCACAGCCAATTTCTCGTCAACATATTTACATGCCTCCCTCATAGCAAGCTGTCCACATTGAGATACATAGATAAATGTCAGGTAAATATAAAAGAAATACCACCAATAATGGCCAACAGAACATATTCATCTTATGGACACGTAAGACACAGTAAGAAAGCATTACAAACAAACTTATAACGTAGAGGGAAGAAAAAAGAATGCAACTCACCCTGTAACCACTGATTATAGATGTAGGGTGAATCTTATTCCTCACGAGATCATTTGCTCTCTGCAGTAATTAAAAGAAGAACATGACATGTTACTAATTTCCATCCATCGTAAAATCAGATAAGCCACTATAAGACTCCTGCTTACCTTGAGCAACTCTGCAGCTACAATGACAACTGAAGTAGTCCCATCTCCGACTTCTCGGTCTTGAAGCTCGGCCAATTCTACAAGCACCTAATACACAGCAAATGCAATTCAAATACAACATAACACAAACCAAACTAAATACAATTCTCTAAACGTGAGGAAATGTGGAGAAATGGACAACTTTCCACACCCACCTTGGCAGCAGGGTGCTCGACTTCTAACATCTTGAGAATGGTTGCCCCATCATTAGTAATAGTCACATCACCAATATCATCAACTAACATCTGAAGTAACCAAACAAAGTAATTGGCATACTATGAGGACACTTTAGCACAACTAAAAAAGGAAAAAATGCAAAGAATCTGCTAAATGTGCTTGTCAATCAAATGTAGACAACAAAAATCAAAACTTTTACAACGTCGTTTGGAGAGATGGAAAATACCTTATCGAGACCAACGGGACCAAGCGAGGTTTTCACAATGTTGGCGACAGATTGACAAGCCACAACTGTAAGACAATATACGTATATATATGTGTATATATGTAGAGCGAGAAGAAAAGCGAAGTAAAGCAAAGGATGTAGAGAGAGAGAGAGTACTATTTTGGGTGCGAACATCCTGACCGTACTGGCGCTCGCCCAAAATATCCGGGGTTTGAGCGGAGATAGCCATTTCGGTGGTTGGATTGGACAGAAAGGGAGAGAGGGAAAAGAAAAACCCTAACCCTAGATCAGATCTGTTGACAGCGGAGAAGAAGGAAGAGGAGGGAAGAATAAGACGGCGATGGAGGGATCGAACTGCCTCTGGAAAGTTCACAGATACAAAAACCAGACTTTCGTGTGCCCTCTTTCGGGTCCGCCTAAACGAAAGGGTTTTAGATGCCACGGCATGGTTTCAGTTTTTCTTTCTTTCTTTCTTTCTTTCTTTCTTTTTCTTTTTTTTTTTTTTTTTGGCTCATACAACTCTTTTGAATTTGAGATCTTTTTTCAATTTTAATCCACCCCACTTTTATCGACCAAACTAACAATGGTTGGTCAGGTTGTTTCAATTTTTGTTTTATAGAATAAAAGACTTCAAAAAATAAATTATAAAGACTATTAATTTATTTAAATTCTACATCATTAACTGTAGCTTTTCACTAATGATGGGTAGAACTATATTAGTTGTACTAACTCACAGTTTAAGCTAGCTTTTATAGTTGAGAAGACCTAATACCACAACATTAGTATCAAAGCATTGTGGAAAGGGGTGGTAATTAGTTTACAAGTGTAAGTAAAAACCTGATCTCTTGAGTTAGGTTTTGAGGTTGAAAAGACCCAATACCACCCAACGTTGGTATCAGAGTCTAGTTAGCCAACAAATCTTAGCTCAATTTGGGAAAGTGGGTGGATGGTTATCCGATTCAGAGCTTGATGTGTGATGGAGGAGATTGTTAAGGAAATTCCACATCGGTTAAGGGGCTGATGGTTAGTTTTTAAGTGTGAGAGAAAGCTTCACCTCTTTAACTAGTTTTTAGGGTTGAAAAGACTCAATACCACCTAACACTATTATCATAGCCTGGTTAGCCAACGAGTCTCAGCCCAATCTAAAAAAGCAGGTCAACGGTTATCAGGCTCGTAGCCCAATGTGTGATGGGGAGATTGTTAAGGAAATCCTACGTCAGTTGTAGAAGGGGCTAGTGATTAGTTTATAAGTGTGAAGGAAAGCCTCACCTATTTAGTTAGCTTTTGGGGTTGACAAGGTCCAATACCACCCAATAGGTTCAAATCAATTGTTTGAACTCAAACAATGTAAAAGCTTTTATATGTTACAGTGTAAAATAAAAATGAGCTATAGTATAAAATTCTTTTATATTTTATGTTTTGAAACAAAATAGTTCAAGCCCATGATCGAAACAATGTTGCCAAACATGCTTAATGACCTTAATATTAAATGCACTTGACTTCAAACCATAACGAAAAACATATAATAGTAAGATCAATTTTTGTGACAATAAATAATTTTGGCTATTGAATTAACAAATTTAGCCTTTTATAGTTTATTGATAAACTTGTAACCAAATAAAGTTAGGCATCTGTCTTCTTCTTTGTTTTTTCTTTCTCAAAGTAAGATTTTATATATTTCATGCTATAAAAAGTAGATTTGTTAATTAGTATTCAATCACAAACTCGTGCATAAGCTACAAAGGTTACATACATGAATT
>CAMOHE010043070.1:11055-28649 GCA_946598075.1 Artocarpus hirsutus
TTAGTGATAGTTTCTTGATGCCTTTCCCTTGATCAACACCACGTGTGGCTGCATACAATGGTAGGACAACCTTCCCCGCCTTCTCAGCCTCTTAAAGTGTACCTGCAAGAAGAGGGAATGCCCAGGAGATCAAAGGGGACACTGGTATGGTGCTAACTAATGGTTCATTAACCCTCAAGTTAGATATCTATTTGGCCAAGAAAGACGCGAAGGTAGGTGAAAGAGAGTTAACTTGCCTTTATAATGGAGTTTATGCTCCTATATATAGTATTTGATATGATTATTTTCATAAATTTTTCTAAGCTATGTATCTTATTTCACTTTGTCTCCTGATATTGTAAAATCGATCAAAATGCCCCCTGATCTATACAAAACCATTCGTAATGCCCATTTCCTCCAATTCTGTCAATAAGGTTAACGGTTTTATTGACGTGACATACACTAAAAGTTAAAAAAAATGTATTAAAATTATAATTAAATATGTAAAAAATAATTAAAAATAAAAAATAAAAAAAAACATTTCAATATTTTTTTTCTAATTCTTATTTTCTACCTCCTTCCCCTTCATCTCACTTATTCTCCTATCTTTCTCTCAATAATATTTCAGACCAAAAAATAATAATAATGACAGAACCCCCTCTCCGGCAACCCCTTAACCCACCACGTCGATTCCCGACCCCTTTCCTTTGCTCGCATCCTATGATGGCCAGCCCTAGCCTCACTCGCTATCCTCTACACAATCTAGCGCTGACTAGAATAGCCATCGTAATGGCTAACTGCATGGTGTTGCTATCATTGTGAACTAGAAGTCCACGAACAAAGGTGGGAGGTTGGCTACGAAGTGTGGGGAGTGCGAATTAGAGTTGGAAGAACGGTGGTGGGAGGGGCGTAATGACGTTGTGATGGGTGTGGCGGCTTGCAGGCTGTATGGTGCAACTTAGTGGCAGCGGCGGCATTCGCGGTTTGCAACGGCGACGGCAAAACCTATGGTTCACGCCAGTGTTGGGATGGTTGTTTATGAAGAGGGTGGCTACTCCCTTTTTTGTTTCCCTTAATGGGTGGCTACTCAACTTTTTTTTTTGTTAGGGCTATTGTTTTCCTTCAATTGAGGATGGAGGATTGAGGTTGAGCATGAACAGTTCAAAGGTTGAAATTAATTGGAGTATTTTTTAATTTTGTTTTAATATTTTTTTTAACATTTAATTATTTTTTATATTTAAATTAGAATTTTAATACATTTTTAAATTTTTAATATATGCCACATCAGCGAAACTGTTAACCTTATGGACGGAATTCAATGAAAGGGGCATTTTGAATGCTTATCTGTGGATCATGGAGCATTTTGACCAGTTTTGTAAAATTGGTGGGTAAAGTGAATTAAGGTACATAGTTCGGAGAGAATTTATAAAAATAATTTTTTTAATATGAACCGAGTATAAGATGGGTTCCTCTCATGATCGGAGTGCTATGTGGTATGATGCCATGATGGCAAGTGACAAATGTTGCCATCCTTTTGTGTGGAAGATTCCCATCCAAAGGTATAGATGACACCACATGTTGGTCTTTGGAAGTAGTACGCCTTCATGGGTGGAAGTGTCATCATGCCCAGCAGGGCTATGTCCCACCTGAACGGGCATGTCGAGAAGTCGACGGCCTTGCTAGATGCTTAGCTCAAGTGCGTGTACCCTTCAATGCGGCGCTGATAAGATGATCTCAATCAGAAATGGCAAGAATGTCAAGGGGGATGACGTCGAGTAGGGTGCTCGACACTACTGAGCAAGGGTCCTCAAGCATGGCGCTGAGCACACCATCGATAGAAACAATTATTAACACATAATTAAAATGAACGGTAAATCGGATCCTAAATTATGTCGTTTATTGTCACATAATGCATATGACATGTCACCTTAAATATTCGTTGTGTTTAACACCATATTGTTTCATTAGACAGATAAAGAAAACGACATGTCCAATAGCCAAAAAACTCAACATGAAAGGCAAAATTGGATCCTAAATTAAGTCGGTTAATCACACATAATGCGGCTTGTCCGAAAAGAATGATACTGATCCATCCTAAATTATGTCGTTTATTGAGACACAATGCATACGACATGTCGTCACTGAAAAGAATCATTTAGTTAGATGTCCTTGGCAAAAAAACGACATGTCGTATAGGAAAATAACCCAGGATTTCCACGCACGTGATGTCCCAGTTCCCACAATTATCCAAACTGGCCTTCAAAAAAAAAAAAAAAAAAAAAGCGCCAATTTTTTCAGTTCACAAAAAATCTCCGGTTCACGAAAATGAAAATTCTCGAAATTCTTCGTTACACTCTAACTTCTCTCTCTGTAACTCCCATGGCTTCGTGTCTGATTCTCCCAACGATTCCCTCCAAATTCCGAAAACTCCCCAAGTACAACTCCCACGCTCCTAAAATCACCTGCTTGTCCGGCACAGCCCAATCGCAGCTCGCCAAGCAAGACCTCCTCAGCCTCATCGTCGGCGAGGACCGAGGCATCAAGACGCAGGGCAACCCGACGAAGCTCGCCTCCATCGTCAAGGCCATCGACGCCCTCGCCGATCTCGGCGCCGGCACCGGCGCCGTCACCACCGGGAGTTCTCTCTCCGCCACGTGGCGGCTCCTCTGGACCACTGAGAAGGAGCAGCTCTTCATCATCGACAAGGCCTACCTCTTCGGCACGCGAGCCGGTGACGTCTTGCAGGTCATCGACGTCGAGAGTAGGAGCCTCAACAACGTCATAACTTTCCCTCCCGACGGAGTTTTCTTCGTCCGCTCAGATATCGAGATCGCTTCCAAGCAGAGAGTGAATTTTAGGTATTTACGTGATTTTTTTTTGTGTTCTTTTGTTTTTGGATTCAATGTCGCGCGCGAACAGTGTGAATTTTAGGTATTTATCTGGTTTTTTTTTTTTTTTTTGGAATTCTACATCGTGCGCGACTTATATGTGTGATCGAGGAAGTAATATCTCCAATTGTATGGAAATAACGTCAAAAATTATGTCGTAAATATAAACTGTATATAAATATATATATGTATATGTGAATCAAGGAAGTAGCTATACCCAGTTTTATGGAAATGATGTCGTAAATGTGGATTTTATCGATGTGATTTTGGAAATCTATAGTCTATACTCTAGCCATTTCTTCGAGCACCAACATTTCTGCTTTTGGTGTGAATACGATCAGATAGATGTGTTTATTTTTGTTCTGATCTTATTAATCGTGTTAGATTTACAAGTGCTGTTTTGCGGGGGAAGAATTGGGAGATTCCATTGCCGCCATTTGGACAGGGATGGTGAGTATTTTGTTTAGAGATCTTAGGTATTTTGTAATTGCATATTCTAATTTAGATCATTGTACTGTGTCTCTTTTTCACTCATTCAGAGTTTTGATTGAATTTGTTGTGCCATATTGAAGTACGCTTATATTAGCGTGCATTTCGATTACATTTGATCTCAAAGAGAGAATAGTTTAATGCTGGAGTCTTACATTAGAATACAGTTAGTGAGGGATTAAAACAAACAGCTAAAATGCAAAGTCAGAGGAATCTTTAGAAGCAAGAGAGATACAAAAAGTTTTGTTTGGGTTTGTAGTGGCTTAGAAGTCCCAATTTTGGTTTCCCCTTATGTTAATCTGAATAAGTTATTTGACAGATTTTATCATTTCATGTAGCATGTATCAGTGTAACTTTGAGGCGTATCTAATTTTAGTCTGTCTTCATTGAAGGTCCTATTGTTCAAGCAATTCGGCCATTCTATGTGGTTGATTGAATTTGGTTATGTCAACGACGTCTATTATTATGGCAGGAGTTTTTTTGCCTTTCAATTTTTTCTTATTGAATTTTGTAACTAGAAGCGTCTTATTTCTACAGGTTTGATACTATATATCTTGATGACGAGATTCGAGTGGTGAAAGACATCAGGGGGGACTACTTAGTAGTAGATCGTGCTCCATATGCTTGGAAAGAATGAAAAATAAAACTTCTGGCTTCGTTGTTGCATTATTGGAACACAATGTGAGTTCACTTATTTGAAAACGTTTTAGCGTTTGTAATCAATCTCAATCTTAATATCTTACTAGTCTAGATTTTCTTGCTCTTGTTAATGTTCGTAAGAAATTGAAGATGTTGTGCCTTCCGTTGCTGAGGGCATTCTGTTTGTTTCAATCCAGTGTCCTTTAGTCAAGTGCTTCTTGTTTGGGCCTTAACCCATTAAGCCATTCCTCAAGCTTTTTTGTATAGTGACGATTCCGTAGATATTTAATTAAATTGTTGGCTGTTATCCTAGCGGAATTGTAATTTTTTTTTGGTTTGTTGAAGAGAGTTAGAAGAGAAATTGGAGGAGAAATATGTGCTTACATTTTAAGCAACTATCTGTTCCAAAATTAAAATGAGAGATTTGAATCCTCCTACCGTCCTTATATTCATCACTATTTTTGTCTCATACCACTCCCAACATATAGATTTTGAAACCCAACTACTGGAGGTTAACTATGAAAATTTTCTGGTGCCTTTCTTGAAATTCCATGCTTTTAGGGAAAACCGCTTTTGGTTTCTAATGTTTGAATATCTATTCAAAGTGCTCAAGTGGATGAGGAATTTTGAGTGTTTCCTGTTTGAATTGACAAGAATACTAAATTCTCGCAAGACAAAAGGATAAATCTGCATGACTGTAACAGAGTTAATCTCGTACAGCTAGCTACTCTGATTTCCTGTTGTTTTGGATTAAATCAATACCATTTTTTTGCCAATAGATAGCATATTCTTTTTTTTTACGTTACTATTAAGAATGTTCTCTAGCTAGTATTTAGACAGATATTCCAAGCTTTCTAATTATCTTGTTAACTCCCAACTGTATCAAAAAGTAGTATTAAAATGTTCCCAATGACTGCAGATTTCGGTACTCTTTACCTCGATGCTTACAGTTGCAACAATGCTCGTGACGATGACTAAGTTGCTTTACATCTCTTTTGTAACTGGAAATAGTAAGGTGCGACGACTCTGTAACCTTTCCAATTTTTGCATTTTTTTTTTTCATATTTTACAGTGTTTTAGCCCTTTTATTTCATATAAAATGTCACGCCTATTAGATTATATATACCTTGTTGTCGTCTTTGTCTTTTTCCTGCAATAAATGGAGAAAATATAAGAAGTATCCTTGTGTTCTAGCTGAATACAACATTTGTTTTTGAGTTTTTTAAAATTCAAAAAGTATTCCTATGTTTTTCAAACCATACAAAAAACATCTTTATTTGACTAACAATGAACTATATTTTTTAAAAAGACAAATATACCCTTAGAAATCAAAGATGGGGATCTTGGTGAAACTACAGCCAATCACTTAATATTTGGAGAGTAGAAAGGTAAATTTCACTTGTGATCAATTCTATATTAGCCAATATTTTTTTCATATATTTGTGATATTGGAATTCTATTTGGAAATAATAATATATTTCGTTTGGAAAAGTAAAACCAACTTGTTAGAAATGCCCAATACAATTAACCTGACCAAATAATACTAAGTTTTCATTTAAAAAAATGTTTCACTTTTTTCTTCAAATGAAAAAAAAGGCCTCATATCCTTCAAAAAAAATTCAAATGGATGTTCAAAATTTCATTCATGTTGATGTTGAATTCAAAAGGGAGGTTTGGAAGCTAGTATAACCCAACACATGTCCTGCAATGTGTTTGTACTTCAAAGACGGTTTAGTTATTTTTTAAAAAACTAAACTAGAAAAAACTTAGAGGAATTAGTTATTTTTTAAAAAACTAAACTAGAAAAAACTTAGAGGAATGGATGATTTTTGGATGGTTTGAAAAACATAAGAAATATATTTTGTGTTTTAAAAAATTCAAAAATAAATATTGTATCCTACTAAAGCTGAAGGGTACCTTTTATATTTTCTCCGATTAATAAGTACGGCTACGTTTGCTGTAGGATCTTATTCCAATGTTGCGTTTTCCCAGAGTGGCTGGCCTCTCCCTCTGGCCATGTACGTACATCTACCTGTGAGTGTGAATTAGAATATGTGCCTTAGAATTGTTATACATATATGATTTTCCTGCTAGAATAACAGATCCACTTTGCTCTTTTTATTTTATTCTCCCATGATTCTCAAAGTACGTTTTAGGCTTATTTTACATGTAACGCTACAGTTGCTTAATTTATCTTCCAAAATTAGTATCCCAACTTGGACAACACTAGTAAACATTAGTTTTCCTACCCTAGAATTGTGTGCTTCAGAAGATATCTTCTCAATTGTATAAAAAAACTTTGATAAACAAATTTACTAATTTAGTGACTGGGTACTGCTCTTAATTTAGTGTACTACTGCTTGTACTATTTGCTATCGATGTGGACCTTAATTAGGTGTTAAATTTGGGTAGTACCAAACCATTTTAAATCTCCCGCACACACGCAACATCAATAAAAGGGAAGAGATGATGATATCACTATCTGAGTAAGTGAAAAGGCAGCAAATTGGAAAGCAATTGAACTACAAACTATAAAGCAATAATTATAGAATTGTGCACTAAGCAGGCGTGCATGGATTTCTACTGCGTCGGGCCATCGGTAGTGGGTGGAGTGGAGCTTTGCCATTTATTTATAGTTTTTTGGTAGTTGTATTTCAAGCTTATCTTCTTGAATGTTTGGCTTTTTATCACACCGACCTAGAGGTCTTTTTTTTTTTTTGGTGTTTATTTTTGTTTTATTTTGGTTTAACCGTACCAACTTTGGCTTGGGGCCCTTATCTTTGTGTGTTTGTGTGTATCGTCGGAGCTACATACAATTGAGGATAGACAGTTGCTCCACCTGAATTTTTATCTTTTAATTTTATTTTTGAAATCTAATGAAATTTATGGTTTATCCCACTTGATATTTTGAAATTTTTATATTTGCCTCACCCTCTAATATGTAAAATCAGATAAAATCTGTAGTATATGCCTCTATTTTTCTTGATTTATTTTTCTGGTTCTGCCCTCACTGTTTTATTTATTTTTGTTATACCGATGGTCTTGGCCTTATCCTTTTGACTTAACGTTGGCTTTTGCTTTTTTCTCGCAACCCTCAAGGGTCATGAAACCTAAACTGACAGGTCCTATATTTTGACAACAATCAGCTTAAGCTAATGTCACATTTGTCCTCAAAAACAACTTTAGAAGTGTTTGGATGAAATATTGAAAAGGCTTTAGCTACTCGAAGCTGCTCCAGAAAGAGCCAGTTTAGAGTTTTTAAGCGTTTTTATGTAGTAGTTACATTTTATTCATGAATGATCAAAATGGGCTATGGGGTGTGGAGTTACGCCCTTTAGGATTTAATCTGCACATTAACTCAATTGATGAGGAGGAAACAAAGATGCACGACGAGGATGGTAGACTGGAATGAAAAATGAAGTCTGGAAACCTAAAAACTCAAAGCAAGGAGAGGGACTTGGTTGGTTTCAGTTCTAGACCGAGTCCAATAGGGTGTTTTGTATTGTTAATTTCAACTAAAATTTTTGGTTATTACATTGTGAAGTTCTCACATGCTAATAAAAAAAAAGTTTATTATAATGTAAAATTCTTATATGTTACAATATTTTTAATCAATTAGTTTTAACCAATGCTTTTAAACATCATATAAAAACCCTCATTAAATGCCTTGCTACTTAACATTTAGGTGGTTTGGTATGTTGGTTTTGACGTCGCACTGACCTTATTAATGTGGACCCACCAAGTTTGGTCTTTGGCAGCCTGCTTTTGCTCGCAGACTTCCTTGTAGTATTCTTGTTCATACAAAGCTTACTTTCTTATTTTGATGCCATGTAAAGTAGAAGTGAAAGCTGTTAAACACACCCGTAATTGCTGAGTAATAATCTCCTCTTGAACTTTGGATGGCAATTTTCCTCACTCTCTTTGAAAACTCTTCCTTCCGTCCTGTTCATCTTTGAAGTTGATCAAACTCTTGTGCATTTAAGACAACAAACGTTAATATATATTGGTATGGGAGAAGAATTCTTGACATTAAAATTGGGAACGCGATAACATGCGTATTTTAAGTTGAAACTCGTGAACTTCGAACTCTCGAGGTTATAAGTAATGATAGATTTACAAATTAAAAATAAACCTTGTACATTGAAGCGATATCTTTGGACGTTGAAGTTGTTATAGTTATGATATACCTGTATACCGATATGGGTATCGTTAAGGCACCATCGAAGGAAGGGACTCCTAAATGTTTGTGTGTGTGTGTGTCTTTTTCCTTCTTTTTTAACTTTTTTTTTAACAGGGTAAATTCAACTTGGACTTCTGTGCCCGTGAATTGGAGCAGGTATTACGTATGTACACATTGTTTATATGTACTTCTTTTCGAGGAAGAACATTTGCACTGCAGATTGTATGTAAAATTTGATTGAGGAATTCATTTGGGCCCCATATTGGGAGCGAATCACATGTAGTGCGGGTTATGGGTCCATCAGAATATGAAATTGCATGCAAATACGAGTAAGGTCAAGATCAGTTCCAATGGTGGTTATCTTGAGCCCCACCAGCAATAGACTTTTGTATCACATTTTGTGCTCTTTTGTGGCTCCCATAATTTTTCCCTTAAAACAAAGTCTAGCGCTGTCTCTACGGAATAACTCCCTTAAAATGCATAAGTGAAAGAGGCTGGTTGTTGTTGGGCTTGTGGGCACATCAATGAGGACGAAGAAGAGAAGGAAGGCAGGGAGGAAGGAGAGAAATTTCAGATGAGGCCGAAAGTCTGGATGGTGGATGTGGGCCCTTAGTATAGGTAGCCCCGGGATTTTGTGCGGGGCTGTTTCTTCTCTAAGCCTTTCATTGTTGGGGCCCTTAGTTTGATAGGTTGCAATGTGAAACCTAACATTGAAACAGATCCACAAAAGAGTTGATCATTGCGCTGTGGAGCTACGTATGCATCAATATTTGGTTGTATTTCTTCCATAAAAAGACGTGGGTGTTTAGGAAAACTGTTCAAACCATTTGTTTGGACATAAATGGTGTATTTCACAATCTCATTTCAACTACATCATTAGAACTGCTTGTAAAATTTTCCTATCTTATAATGTAAAGAAAAAATAAACTACAGTATAAAGTTCTCACATGTTACAAAAAAATCGTTTAAACTTTTAGATTTAACTGCGTTGCTAAATACACTAAGAAAATATTGTAGTAACTCATATTTTGTAAAAAAAAACATTATAGTAAAACTAATAATTTTAATTCAAACCAAGTTCTCAAACAAGCTCTTGGTTGTATCTTTCTATCCATGGGTTGATAAAAAACATAATTTTGCAATTCAGTATTTAGTTTTCCTTCGAATGTGTCTACCTATAATTTTCCTCTTTTCTTTGATAGTTATTTTATCGAGAGTTTTTCTTTCACCGTAGACTTATGTTTTTAATAAGCAATTTTTCATTAGATTCTGTCAATCTTGCATACCTTTTTATTTGTTTTGTTTTTGTCCAGATTCTATGTTCAGAAACATGCATCACTTGTGAATTTGATAATCTTTTTTTTTTTTTCCTGAAAATGACGTATTCAATTTATTTTTTTAAAATGTCATTTTCCGCGGCTGCGTAAATGGACATCTTTCTTTCCTCTTGTTAAAGTATAAGAAAGTGATTATGCACGAGTTTGATAATTTAATTAATCTGTCCTTAGCAACGGGTTTCAGCTTTTTAATCTTTAAAACAAAAAACTAAAGACAAGTTGATGAAACCGAAGAAAAAGAAGCAGCTTTCTACATAAGAGAAATGTCCACTTCAGTTTCAGTTTTTTATGGAGTACCTTTCACTTGATGTTACAATATATGCAATTTGACACCCCAAAAAGAAAAAGGCGGATTTTTTACGGGTTGTCTGCAAATGGAAGAACAAAGCAAAAGCACGTAAATCCTGCCTCTATAAATTATTATACATAATAAAGAAGGGGATGAAATCATTATACATAGTACAATGTTTTTCTTACATTAGGGTTATGTCCTTGTGTTGACTTACATTTTTGCCCTCAGTTATTCTCTGTTTTACTTCTTTTTTTGTTCTGCCTTTTTTGACATTTCAGGGGGAAAAACACCTAATTCCTTACATCACTGCCAGCTGACCTCCTTTCTCTTTTTCTTTTTCTTTTTTCTTTTTTTGCCCCCTTCTTCGATCTTTGGTTTTCTTCTTTGTTCTTTTGCCAAAAAAAAAAAAACCCTAAAAAACTCAAGGCTTGATCTCCCTTTCTCCGATGACCGCCGCCCGCCATCCCTCCCTCTCTTAACATGAAGGTAATTTCTTCTTTCTTATTCTTGCAAAAGAAAAAAAAAAAATTAAGACTTTGTTTCTTTTGGCTCTCTCTCTTTCAATTTCCATGGGCCTTGTAGGTTTGTTAGTAAAGTTTTGAACTTCTCTCAATTCTCAACTCAAGGCTTGATCTTCCTTTCTCCGATGACCAATACTCGCCATCCCTTTGCTTCCTCACACGACAACGAGTCCTTACCGCCGTTCCTCCCCTATGACGCCCCGCCTTTTCGGGTCGTCACTTAACTTTCTTAAACATTATTTCTTAACCATTAATCTTACTTACCTAGTAAAAAAAATACTAAATATTTTTTTTCCTTATAACATACTTTAAAACATACTTTAAAGCTAATGCGATTTCTGTTGCATTGGAAGTTGAGACTTCGCTCAACATTTGATTTTAAAACCATTTCAAAGCGTTTTTTGAAACTTAATAAGAAACATTAACTGAATCATAGCTTAAAACTTAACTTTATAATTATATAAAACATTTCATAAAATATATCTTAAAACTTTAATTTTCTTAAAATTTTAAAAACACTATATCAAATAGTGGGAAAACATTTTCTTTGAACAACGGAAACATACTGTAGTGGTATTCATGCCCAAATATTCGCATCTATCATCTGCAGCACTAAGCTCTTCAGACAGGTCATATTGCTCACCTATAGGACTACCTATAGCATGAAGGAACTTTTAATGAGTTTTCGCTCATAAGTTCAAACATAATCTTACAAATCATTTTACCATACTTTATAAGCTTTTCTCATAAAAACCCTCTTAAAAAGTTTTTCATAAATGTTTTCCATAAAACATTGCTTAAACGTTTTTCTTAAAATATTTTTTCAACTTTTTTCTTAAAACGTCCTTCATAAACATTTTCTTGCTTTTTATTATTATTATTCTTAACTTTTTTGAATTATAGGCCTAAGTATATGTACCAATATCATTAGTCATGAGATCATAAACATGATGCTTCCCTTGTGGAAGACTCAAGACCATCAAACACCGAGCTCATAACTTTAACTTTACTTTGAGTACCTCATAACAAAGAGGCTGGTACGACACTTATTTTTCATCTTTGCTTAAGCTTATTATCTTTACTTTACCTTCTTATTAACTTGGTGAGCATAACAAATGCTTACACATTTTAGTGCTATAACTTAGCATTTAAATGTTTGGCATAGCAAATGCAAACATGTTGCATAACATGACTTAAACTTTAAATCATATTGCATAACCCATGCAATCCTACTTTAAATACATTGAAAATCATAACTTGAACTTTTAAAAATGTTATGCATATCAAATGCAAATATACTTTAAACATAACATTTGTAAATTTATTGCAAATCTTGTTTTGAACTTTAAACTTTATGCATATCATATGCAAACATACAATATATTCAAAACATTTGAAATTCATTTGCCTCATATTGTAGGTGAGGTTTGAAACTTATTTAGTCCTAGCTCTAGCATTCCCGTCCTATTCCTTTTCCTTTCATTAGTCGACTTTTGTGTCCTGATTAAACGACACCCAACTTATTAGTTAACTTTTTATATTATCAATCTACTTGATTGATAATAGACCTTAATCATTAATCTTTCATTCCTTTTTACCTAACTTGGTATCCTATAGATTTACCTTTCTTTTACTTAACCTTATAAGCCATCAGTTTACCCTTTTTTCACTTAGCTTTGTAACCTACCGATGTTACCTTTTCCTTTACTTAAGTCAGTAATCTAATCGGGTTATTATTCTTTTTACTTAACTCTGTAACCCATCAGGTTACCTTTTTCTTTACTTAACTTTGTAACCGGGTTACCTTTCTTTTAACTTAACTTAAACATCCCTTAGTAATATCTCCCTTCTCACTCGATGGTTTATTTACCTAACAAGATACAAAACATTTTTCATCTAAGAGCGTTTTGCTAATTCAGAGTATTCAACTCTGTTTTAGCTGTTTCCTCAAAAATAATGATTTACTCTTAACGGGTTTTTCGTAAAGTTTGTAACTTATTAAACTTTTTGCTTAACTTTTCCTCTCATTTCTTACATGTTATAGAAAAATTCCCGCTAAGGAGCGTTTTTCGATGTCATGTGTTTTGGGTTTGCTTTGGCCATTTTTCATAAAATGACTATTTTGCTCTTGACGGTCTTAGAAAACTTTTAAAACCAGTTTTAAAACATAACTTTCATTTCCTTATGTTTCATAATATTACAAAAAAAAAAAAAACAATGGTTTTCGTTTCAATTAGATCTGTTTTGTCAACACTTTACAGTTTTGATCTGAAACTTAAAGATCTTTGTATTTTTGCCTTTAACGTTCTTTTTTTTCTCTTTCCTTGACTAAACTTTAAATCCTTTAAAATTTAGCATCTATGATTACTCACTGCTTATCGCAGTGCAAAAACCCAACGTTCTCTGGTAAAAACCCACCGTTTACACGATTTTACGGTTTTGACCCGAAACACAAAAATCTTTACATTTTTGCCATTGGGACAAAAAATGACCACTTTATACCAAAATGTTTAGTTTTTTACAAGGAATAAAACTTACAAAAGCTCCTTGGTCGAATTCTAAACATTTCATAACGTTTTCATTTCATGAAATTTTGTGCTCAAAATCTCGTAAAATTCATAGCTCCTTAACCGAGCAGAATTTTGACAAACGGTCCATGTTATCTTAATAGTTTTGATGAGTTCTACAAATTTTATGTTTTAACTTTCCTTAAATTCTAACGTTACAATGGACTTTTTGGTTGATTTTTAAATCTATTGAGTTTTTGAAAAACTTTACAATTTATTCCTTTTAGAATTTTAAAGAACTTCATTCATAGAACTTGTTACTCTCATTGTGCTAGCAAATTCTAGACCTTACTTAGAAAATAAATTGGCTTCTAAGGCCCTTAAAACCCCATTCCTTTGAAACTAGTTAAAACTTTGTATAAAATACAAAGTTTCATAATTTTCTACTTTTAAATATAAAACCCTTACTTTCTTTCTTTCTATCATCATCACCATCAATATAAAGCATAAAACAATCATGCCATAATGTCCATCTTATATGCCATAGCCCAAAACATTTCATCGAACACCATGATAAAACATAAACTTTAGTTTAGTTTCAAGGACAAAGTATTTACGTAACCTTTCCAAGATGTTAGTCCTTCCTTTTGGTACATGTAAGCACCTCAAAATCCCTTGAAAACTTGAAAACTCTTAAATCTTCATCTCCTTCACTTAAACGTGCTTTAATACATGATTTGGAGGCTTGAAATTTATCAAAAATTTGAGAAAGAATTGCCTTAGGGGTTGGTTTTTAGAGGAAGAAGAATGGAACATTCTCAGTTCATTTTTTTAGTTCTTATAACATGAAGCAAATGATGAGTACAACTTGATTTTGTTAACCAAATTTGATGACTTAGCATGCTTAGTCACCACTAAGCACCATTTGGTGATTAAAGTTGGGGTAACTTGGCATGATAGGATTTGGCCACTTCAAGGTAGCATGGTGGTAATTTCTCATCCATTTGGGTGTCTCATGGTGGGTCCCACATCTTTTATACAGTTTAAATTTATACTAACAGTATTTTTCTTATACTGTCGATATATTCTCTATACTGTAACGAGCTTATATAGCATTTCTTGCTCATTTATGTCCTCCAATTAATGTTATTTCTATATTACTTTAACTTTAAACAGTCAAATTTTTATACTGTTTGACCTTAAATAGTCTAATTTCTACACTGTATTATTTTTACAGTGTAATTTTTATACTATATAACTTTATTAGTGTACTTTCTTACACTGTATTATTCTAATATTGTATAATTTTTCATATTATTATACAATATTTTTGTCTAAATATTTGTTACAACACATTTTACAATAATTAAGCTTTCCAGCTTATTTTCATATCTTTTCTTTCTTGTATAAGATTATGACATGATTTTTACCTTTAAAATTCATGCTTTTGCTTTTATGGAATTTATCATAAAAATTGGATAAAATAATACTTCTTATGAAACATATTTTTGCTTAACATAATTCTTAAGTTATTACATTTTGAATATACTAGAAATGCTTGGGTGTCACAATTCCCCTCTTACACAATAGTGATCTCTTTTTTCTTTTTCTTTCCAAAAAATTAGGACTTAGGTCTTTTGGCACTCTCTCTCTTTCAATTTCTATTAGAATTGTAGTTTTTTTTGGAAAAGTTTTGAACTTTTTTCAATTCTCAACAACTTTAAGAAATGGAGCTATTATACAATGACTTTTATGCTTTTGGATTTTGGATTTTGCAGTGTTTTTGAGCATCAATATTTGGTACATTATATTTGTTAGACATGTATGCCCTAAAGAGTAAAAATGTAATATGTTTTTTGGAGATATTTTTATCAATAAGAAATTTATTTATTATTTATATACAAAGTCTTGTCCTCTTTATGTTCGTATTTGCTGAATGTATGTTAAGCAAACAAAAGTTTGAGATTATCGTTCTAAACCTTTAAGAATTGGGTATATGACGGACAAATTATGCAAAAGTCACAATTTTTAAGGTGATGGTCTAAATCATAAGATCTGCAATTGAGGGAATAAATTTGGGCGCTTTATTCATACAAAGATTATTATATTGTCTATATCCCTAACGAAAAATGGTTTGTCTTGACCATCGGAGGTGGACTCCGTAAATAGAAACATTGACACATTGTCATAGGTGACGATGTATTAGATCGGGACATAAAGTGAATTGATTTGGATTAATAATTCTGTCTAGGCAAATCGATTTATTTTAGACAATCATATGTATTGTATCTTAATCCTGAGATGAATAATATGCTCGTTGTCTTGACTTACGTCTTTTGATGTGCCAAAAGGTGACATCCATATTTTAATAGTAGTACGCATACCGGGACATTGGAGGCATAGCTCTTGATAGCGTAGACTTGTTATTCATAGATATGAAATCTATTGCTCCTCTTTAGGAGTAGTTATACCCTCTTATATGCGTTATCTTGTAATTAAAAAATTGAAGTACTCAACCATTTAGATACATAGGTGTAACCAAATGGTATACTATCTTTGGATGGTAAGTTTTTCGATGGTGAGATAATGGAACGTAAGAGAAAAATAATCGGTAAGGTAAGACAAAACTTGTCTTTAAACTAATTATGCATAATCCTATAGGGATACAATACATTATGATATGTCATGGAGACTTAGCAATTCAGGCTTCGTAATTCTATATAGTTCGAGAGTGCAGCTTTAAGCTTTTAATAGAGTAGCGTTAGAGTTGATAATTACAAAATTTATATCTGGGATATTGCGTTTTATAATTATTGAGAGCTTGAACTATATAGGTCCATCAGGCCCCATTTGCTAGCTCATAAAAATCCTATAACGATACGACGTGCTTTTTCAATAATTGATGACTTATGTCAAATTATCATATTGACTGAAAATTTGATAGAATTAGATAATTTATGTCTGTTTATTAGTTGAATTAATTTTGTGGAACTTAATTCAAGATAAACTTGTTGAATTATCGGCATCAGATAATTCATGATTGTTTATCGGTTGGATTAATTTTGAATAAATTAATTCAAGGTAAACTTGTTGAATTATTAGGAATATTTATTTCCTAGAGGTTATCTATATATGACTATTTTCATCAAATAACTTCTCTATTGGGTTATTTGAATTAAAACTGAGACTCTATCTCAAGAATTTCGGGTGAGAAATAAAGAATTACAGGGATCATTTATTGAAATTTTGATAGGCCGATCTTTAAGTTTGGCTTGCTGATGGGGTAAGTTTGGTAGGCTGATTTGGTAGTTCGGCCTGCCGACCGAGTGTTAAATAAATCACGCGTTTCCACTCAGATTTTATCAAATATTTATCCAGATTTGATTTTGATTCAAATTTTTGAGCCCTTATCTAATAAGAACTAACTCTTGGGCCCAACCTCTATATAAAGGGGAGTGAGACTCATTGTTATTTAGATCAATTAAGAAATCTAGAGTGAGACTCTACCAGCGAGACTCTGCAACTCCCCAAAAAGCTATTGTTCACAAATCACGAACTCTAACTTTGGGTATTTCTCAATTGGTTGGAAGGAGAGCCACCTATGGAAGAACTGTATGAGTGTGCACATATACACACTGATTGTGGATAGAGAATAGCAAAGAAGACTAGTTGGTTGAAACTCTTTTGGAACGTTACTTCTCTTCACAGATTGCGGAGCTTTGCGGAAAACAAGGTTAGTAAGATCCGGTTAATTTATGTATATAGTATGTTAAACTTATGTTTTAGAAAATACTTTGGTATAAAAAATTTTAAAATTCCATTGCGTACTTTTTTTTCAACAATATTTTTGAGTAGTTCATTAATTCAAAGAACGAGAACGATTTTGGCATTAAAAAATAAATTTTTATGGGTTTTGACACTAAGGCTCAAGGTGATGCATATATGTGTGTATGTATATACACATAGATAATGTATCATATTAATATATATATATATATATATATTCTATTTACTTTGGCTGTGAGACTGGAAAATTGTGAATAATTTTGATATACCACTGATGGCATTAACTGGCAGTGTCACAGTATAGGTTCGAGAAGACATTCTCAACTCATTGTCCATGTCAAAAGAAACAAAGGTTGTGGTTACTCATTTGTTTCGGCTAAACCTCAAATTTTCAGTGAGTACCCCTCTATCTTTTCTGTCTTGATTTTCATTGTTTTATTTGCTGGATAGGACCAGAGTGTCACGCCTCGGAGTACGGGAGGTGACGTGGTGGTTCAATTAAATTAATTAAGTAAAGATTTGGTTAAAAATCAGGGTTTTAGAATGAAATTTATAAATAAAAAGGTGATAATTTTAAAATCGTTTGAATAGAAAAGTTAAAGAAATAAATGAATTACCATAATAATTAAACAAGTAGAAATAACATTAAAATAATCAAATATGGGGTGGAACGCGTATGAGTCCCACTGGCCCACATATTGTGCACACACATATAGTACTGACAATCTTATGATACAACCACAGTCCAAAATAAAAAGAGGAGTTAAAGTCTTACATGCCTTGAATGATAAATTAGCCTACCAAATACTTCTACTGATCGTAAGTCCGGTCGGCGTACTCTTCTCCAAACCTATGCTGATATCCACCTAGGGTTAAGATTTTAAAACAGATAAAATGTGAGCGAAAGGCTCAGTAGGACTGTATTTGAAAAATTATTTAACTTTAAAAGAAATTGCATAAATCAGATAAACATATA